>JAXIVJ010005940.1:5000-70487 GCA_036785665.1 Chirona hameri
ACCGAGTTTGGTCGCCCTGCGTCCACTGATATGGGCGGCACGTCTGGGCAAATGGATTTTGCAGTGCCCCACGTAGCGGCACGTGCCACGTGCCACGTGGCACCGATCGACCGGCGACCGGCACCGACACCTGGGGACCGAACTTGCGCATCGAACAGTGCCACGCGCGTATTGCTGTGCCTTTTCGTCAGAGCGCTGTGGCCAAACGCCTCAGACAAACAGGCAACCAAGCATACAAAGTCAATACAGTTGAGAGCCCCAGTATAAACCTCCGGACTTTACTCTCATTCGTTCGTCAAAGCCTACGGCTAAAGCTCGGTAATGGCTAAAGCCTACGACAATGACTAAAGCTCTTAATGGAAAAGGTTCGTATGGGATAAAGTTCGTATTCCAAAAGTTCGTAAAGGATAAAGTTCGTACGCAAGAGGTTCGTATGCTGAAGTTCGTAAAGGAAAAAGGTCGTAATCGAAAAAGTTCGTAAGCAAAGGTTCGTATGCAAAGGCTCGTACTGGAAAAGGTTCGTATAGTATAAAGTTCGTAATAGCTAAAGCTCGTAATGGAAAAGGTTCGTATGGGATAAAGTTCGTATTCAAAAAGTTCGTAAAGGATAAAGTCCTAACCTAACCTAACCTTACGAACCTGTTGCATACGAACTTTATTTGTTACGAACTTTTTGAATACGAACTTTATCCGATACGAACCTTTTCCATTACGAACTTTAGCCGTTACGAACTTTATCCCATACGAACCTTATCCGATACGAACCATTGCATACGAACTTTTGCTTACGAACGTTTTCCATTACGAACTTTTTTCTTTACGAATTTCAGCAAACGAACCTGTTGCATACGAACTTTATCTGTTACGAACTTTTTGAATACGAACTTTATCCGATACGAACCTTTTCCATTACGAGCGTTAGCCGTTACGAACTTTATCCCATACGAACCTTATCCGATACGAACCATTGCATGCAAACTTTTTCCATTACGAACCTTATGTTTCCGAACTTGTGTCCGGTTACTGAATATTCGAGCCGGGATAGCAATCCCTGGGTGTGGCTAACCGCTGAAAACAACTACCTTATTCGCCGTCTAAAAACAGTCACTGAAAAAGTGTGATGATATGCGTAGTAGTGTGTTCGCGTTTTGCCTCTGAACTTGAAGCTGTCCTCGGTTGTGGACGGACAAAACAAGAGCTGTCGTCGTGAACTGGCATCCCAGAAGAGCTGTCGTCGTGAACTGGCATCCCAGCTGTGGCTATGATAACGCTGATCATGGGTGTAGGAACGTTTTGAAGAGAAAAAAAGTGTGGGGGGGGGAAGCCTCAGTGGCGGATCTAGGTTTCGATTTATTTTTGGGAGGGGAAATTTCGCTCAGTTTCGTCAGCGAAAAGTTGTTGACCGGGGGGGGGGGGGGGGCGTCGGTTCGTCTGCACGAAAGAGTCGTTGACCCGGAAGGGGGTGGTGTATATGACTTCCCGGAACAAAAATCACAACCTTCCAGAACGGTTGGGGGGGAGCAAAAACATACGTTTGCCTACATATTTTTGTGTTTGTTTGTTTGGGGGGGGGGCAATTGCATGATTTTCCCTAACGTAGATCCGCCACTGGCCAGCCGTAAAATTATTTCCACTTTAGAAATGGTGAAAAGTTATTTTTTGTGACCTCACACTTCATCGCTCTCTCATCAGCCCGACGCTCTACCACGTTGGTAGAGCGTCGGGCTGGAAATTCGCCTACCCTGGCAAGGTGGGTTCGAGTCGCTTCTGCGCTCGATATTCGCTCCTGACCGGGATGACCTGCGGTTAGTGGCAGCGGCCGTAAACAGGCCAGAAGATGAAATCAGGAGCTGGGCGGACCGCCCAGCTCCTGATTTGCTCCTGACAAAAACGGCGTGACTCACATCACTAAAATGTAATTATCTCCAAAAGTACTTGACCGACTTCATGGATTTTTTTGAAGGAATATGTAAAATTGATGTAGCATACATAGCACAAAGTTCAACGTTGATATCTGGAACAGTTTCTAAGTTATTGATAAAATTCGGGAAGGAGACATATTCTGCCTCCCTCACCGGGCGCGAGTTATGTAATGGCATTTAAATCAATACGAGCGATCGTAGAGGGATTAATCACCGCAAAGTGGATGGATCAAAGATGGATGGTTCGCCCGGCCGCATATTTGGAAATGTCGAATACAAAATCCAGGCCTATCATACTTAGGGAGCTATACGTAAGTCAAAAATAGAAATATTGCTTTGTAATTCCGTTTGGGCATCGTCCATACTTGGTTCTCCAATTATATTCCTCTTCTTTCTTTTTTTAATAGGTTTGGAAATTTTGATTTTGTGGAAATAAAAACAAATCACAAAATCAAAATTTTCAAACATATTACACAATTGTAACATATATTATAGAACGGTGTATGGACAATGCCCAAACCGAATTTCAAAGCAATATCTATATTTTTGATGACTTATGGCTCTCTAAGTATGATAGGTCTGGATTTTGTATTCGACATTTCCAAAATGCCGCCCGGCACACTGGCTTCTTCTGACCTTGAATGCGGCCGCTGCCACCAGAATCAAAATGCGGTCATCCCCAGCAGAATCAAAATATCGAGCGCCGAAGCGACTCGAACCCACGTTGCCGGGGGGGGGGGGGAGGGCAGATCATTCTATTGTCTAGCGCTCTCCCGACTGAGCTACGGGGCGAACTTCACCCCGCGCGGGCGGATATTGAACCAATACCAGCGACCGAAGAGGGAGAAACCGCTCAAAAGGACCCCCAAGCCTAGAAAAGGAGCTCTTTCCTCCCCGGCCCCACCTGTGACTACGCTTATGTTTGGGTTGTGAATTAATTGTTATTTTTCAAACTGTAAAGCTCGAACCAGTCGAACCACTGAGTGAAGAGTGAGTAATCGCTGAAATGGCGAGAGCAGATGGCATTACTTCCCCCAGCTGGGCAAAAAAATGGCACATAGCCACAGGGGTACAAAATAACGACAACTCGACAACGTCGTTGGTATCAAATCAGCGTTACACCACACGATGATTTGTATCAAAACTGGCCAATGACAAGACAGAAAAATTACACTTTCATTGCTGCGGTATAGGCATACATGAGTCAGAGTTTGGTCTTTGTAGATCTTGTACACTTATGGGGCTGTTTTGTCTTCACGGCTGGTTGATCTCTGTTTGCTGGAGATATTTTGAAATTTAATAGGTTGCTAGCGAGAAATGGCGAAAATATCACCATTAGTGGGCAAATACCACAAGGTTCTCGCAACATCTAGATACTTAAACGTAACATTTAAGGAAATCTACACCTACCCGAGATAGAGAATATTGTAGCAAAAAAAACGCCAACATGAATCGACGGAGAGTGATACAGGTTGTATATTTTTGTATCACGCATAATACGCATAAAGGACATCAAATTGTACTGAAAAATATTCCAATATCATTTAATAAAATGTTTTCAAAGTTATTCTCAGGCCATATCTAAAAATGCTGGTAACGCAATGAAGCGTGAATACTTCCAGAGTCTGCTTTTTATGGTACCCCATCACTACGAGTTAGAGCGGTTGGGCGCAAGGCCATGTCGGGCGGTTTGCGCTAGTGTGCGACATCGGCCGCTTCCTAGTATTATTCGTATTTGTCCTTAAGCAGGCAGTGTGACTGTGAAAAACTGTGCTGACGTGGAGAAGGGAACGTGTGGGACACATTTGGCGCCAACCTCGGAAACTGTGAGTGCGGAATTAACCTAAAATCGCTCAAGAAGCTTTGATTTTTCTGACAGACCTCGTGGCGCCAGTGACTGTCTTTGCCGTGCTTGTGATGTCATTTCGTAAGAAAGGCCATCCTCAAGTCATTGACAAACTCCAAATTGAACGAAGTTTACGTGACCGTCGTCTGAATCCCGACTTTCTGGACCGTTTTCAAGAAATCAGCAAAAGACTAAAAACTATATCCTTCAGCCGGACGATGGGCGCATGCACACCGACATCAATCTGCCGACACCCGCCTCCCCCGTCAACTCCGCAATGTCGGCCTACCACGGCCGGCACCGGGCCCGAATCACCCGCCGTCGAACCGGGTCTGTCGACCGCCGCCGCTAACGACGACCTTGGCGACGGCAGCGACGCAGGACAAGACCGGCCCGGCCGCCGGCGGCGACTGAGGAGGAGGGGACTGGGGATGCAGGGGTGGAAGGAAGGTGAAATGGAGGTAGATAATGGAAGGCAATCAATATAGGTAATTACATGGATATATTGGATACGTCGTCTGCATGGATGTTGGAAGGCAGAATATAGTCGTCTGTTCTATTGCAAATGCTGAACCTGTTTTGACATTTAATCAACAAGTGTCTTTCTTATCCCATGAGGGTACGATTAGCTTGGTGTCGAGGTGGGTAGATCGGCACTTGGGTATAGCAATAAGCCTGACCTAGCTGCAAAACAAGAACCGGCTAAATAACGTTGCAACTCCTGCTGAACTGCTTGCCAGTTTTGTGTAGCGAATTTTCGCATTAGCAGATATAAACATTTGCAGCCGACAAAAATAGAAATGTAGCAACTCGATAAAAAAGTAGCTTCGATGAAACGAGTATCAAAATTGGGCTCCGTGAAATTCGGTTGGTAGCAAATTTTACCTTTTGTTACCCCTGCATGGCCATCTGCCATCCGGCCCCCACCGCCTTCACCTATTGATTGTTATTGTAGGTTTGTCAATTCGAACTTTTCTCCGAACTTTAAAAGCCCGAACCAATGCGAGTGATTGAAGAGGGAAAGTCGCTCAAGTAGAGAGAGCAGTTAACCCGCGCGGCGCTGGGGGGGTAAATTTTACCCCCCCCCCCCCTCCCCTCCCTCCCGTATTTTCTCAATAACTTGACAACTATGACAGATATCAAAGTGAAACTTACGGTAGCTTATGGTGCATCAATTCTACGTCTTATCACCACATTTCAATGAAAATGGTGGAGTACTTTGGGAGATAATAACGTTTTAATCACGTCATGCCATGCCATTTTTGGTAGAAAAACAATAAAAGTTTTACAAATTGTAGACAATCGAGTTTTGAATCAAATGTCTAATAAAAAACGCCGAAAGAAAGGAAATAACATTATATTGAAAATGGCTATCGCGGATTTTCGAAATGTTGAGTTTTTACTCCCCCCCCCCCCCAAAAAAAAACGTTGTCGAAAGTTATTTGTCACAACATACATACTGTAATGTTTGAATTATGCGCCCCCCCCCCCTTGGCTACGAGGGTCCCTCTGATCCCATTTGCCCCTCCCCTTGGAGAAATCCTGCCTACGTCCCTGGTTCCATGTAGGCCAGAGGGGGCCCTATGGAGGTCAGAGATGCCCCTGAAGTCCAGAAGTGGCCCTCTGGAAGCCAGAGGGGAGGTGAGAAGAGTCCTAGGAGGTCAAAGGCGGCTTCTCAAATGGAGCCCCCCTCTCAAATGGAGGCCCCCTAAATTTATATTTGCCCCCCTGACAAAAATCCGTGGCGCCGCCCCTGGCTGCAACAACTCCAGTTGATAGCCGCAACTAGCCGCAACTAGCCGCATTGACGTATGTGTGTTATTGCTTTTCAATATTTCTGCTGTTTTCGATAAGTTTTGGTTCCATTTATGTTGTATTAGGCTATTTTCTTTTCAAATGACTTGCTGGTGTGGCCCTCTACTTTTCAACACCATGACCAGGTATATCTTGGTCATGGTATAGGTATATCTTGTGAAAATAATGTTTGTCGTGCTAAAACTTGAAGGTTGTGATAATTTGTATTTGACAACTGGGACACTCTCCGACAATACAAGTCGGCTATGCTGAGGTCACGTCACTGTTAATGCGGATGGAACGTTAAACAACTTACACACATACACATCATGCTCGCACACACTGACTAGTACTATCGCAAAATCACACTTTCAGAACACTTTCAGCTGTGCGGGTGTCCAGTGTCCACCATTCGCCACCACGCCAGCACTGGGCCACCCACCACCATCACGTGACCACAATGCTGTGACCCGGCCAAGGTCATCCCGGTACAGACGACCGCGCGGTCAGTGACGTCACCACCATCACGTGACCACAATGCTGTGACCCGGCCAAGGTCATTCCGGTACAGACGACCGCGCGGTCAGTGACGTCACCACCATCACGTGACCACAATGCTGTGACCCGGCCAAGGTCATCCCGGTACAGACGACCGCGCGGTCAGTGACGTCACTGCAGCGGTCACCGGCCGGGCCGGGCCGGCCAGGCATCTGCCGGTCTCGTTGCCTCGGGCGATGGCCGCGTCTCCGGCGCGAGGGTAGGCGGCTCCCGGTGCACCGACTGAGTGCATATGTGCACTCAGTCGAGTTTGCCGTTGAAGTTGCGTGCGTTTGTTGAAAACTTGCTGACATTAAAAGACTTTGCGGTTGGTAGTTGGTTAAAGTTCCAGAACAATGACCTGATACACTTGTGGTAATGGCCAGCACTGGTCCAAGTGGTCACCATTAAAAGTAGCAAGTACAATTAAAACAATGCTAGTTTTAGTCTTGTAATTACTTGTTCTGACTCACATACCATTGTTCATATGTATAGTGACTGCGAAAACTTCTCTTGTCATTTGCACTCACTCCACTCGCATCTTGGAATCAGGCACAATCACTCCCACTGGTAAGGATGATGCGTGAGCCTCCCCGCGCACCGTCCCACGTCCGTACGGGGCGCCAGACGCAGGTCGACTGTCATCATTTTAAACTCATTTTATTTAGGTCTGCGATTATTTCTGCTCTTTTTCCAGCTTAGGATGATTGGTATGCTTTCAGACACAAACATATTTATAATATTGGTCAAGTTCTTCATTAAGTGTCAATTTCACCAACATATTTAAACACAAATCGTAATACCTTTGGCCAACCGCGTAAGGGTGCATTATAATGTGTGACATTCATCCAGAACTAAGCCCAATGTGAAATATGCTACACTCAATCTTGTTTCGCTCATGTTTTTGTTATGTAAACACCTATATTGCCATTTTGTGTGTGTCTGAAATTGAAAAAGTTACCTGTTTGTCAATAAGTAGTGTTATTCTTTAGTGTTTATGACCCAACTGAATATCATCCTACGCCCCTGGGTACCTACATAGTCTATGTCAGTAATTTTGGCATATGTTGTACCTATTGTTAGATTTTAAATGTTATTTTATGACAAACTTTACTAACATTTTAAAGTTTGTTCTTTTCCGTGTTCATATATTTATTAATTATGTTGTTATGATTGTTATTGAAACATCCTTTGGTGATGTTGTGTACTGTTCACAGTATTTATTTGCTTAGGTATGCATTTACTGGCAATGTTGGGGTTGTAATATTCATAATTGGGGTTGTAATTTTTGAGGATGCAGTTGTAGCTACAACCCCAAAAGTATATAAAGTTCCGCATGTGAATAGTTCTGCGTGCTTTTATGTATAAATGCTACTGTCAAATACGCAATCTTACATTATTGGATACAGTGTCACGGACTGTATGGCGAGAAAGACTAACATCAGTTATAACATCGGTATTTAGGGTACACAAAAAACACACATTATCATCATCAAATGTCATACTATGAAAAACGAACCGTGAAACAGTCATTGAACAAGTTTACGTTTCCAGCAGCATTGCTGGCATGCTTCAATCCCCTGTACCCCCCCCCCCCCCACCCCCACCCCCACCCCCCCCCCCCCCCCCCCCCCACACACACACACACACGCACACGCACACGCACACGCACACGCACACGCACACGCACACGCAGACGCAGACGCAGACGCAGACGCAGACGCAGACGCAGACGCACACGCACACGCACACGCACACGCACACGCACACGCACACGCACACGCACACGCACACGCACAGATTCAGATTCAGATTCGTGTATTTAGTAATAAATCCACCTCAGTGGCTTTTCATTATTACACGTCATGATACATAAGGGTTGAGATGGGCTCACAAATACATGCACTCAAATACACATTTACAGTTCACACATCAGATCGCAACACACGCACAATACCACCAGAACTCATGACCATCCAAGTTACGTATGCAAACCGCGCTGTGCCATGTGTTGCTTCAGTTGTCGTCTGAAAGCCGTAGGCGTATTGTGTGGTGCAAATGACAGTTGGCTGTAGGAGAGCACCGCACTGTAGCTGAGTGTTTTGCGACCGGTTTCAGTTCTTATTTGTGGCAAGGTGATTGAAGTTGAGTTCCTGGTTCCGTGGGTGTGACGTTGATCGCCGGTTTCTCCTATGGTGTCAGAGAGTGCTCTAGGTAGTCCAGTAGCAATCACATTATGGACCGTACATAACCTGTGATAGTACATCAACTCACCGGCGCTCATCCATCGCAAATATCGGAATACATCAGACACGTGATCGTACCGACGCCGTCCGGTGACCACCCGAGCACAGAAGTTCAGGATCTTCTGCACCCTGCGCATTTGAAGCTCGCCACACGTACCGTAGACAGATATTCCGTACCTCACAATTGATATCACGAGGCCCTGGACGATCGGTATCATGGCAGATCTAGGGATAACATGTCTAGCGTGGTTGAGGGCCATCAACACACCCGTACACTTCCTAGTCATGTTGTCAATATGCGACTGGTAGTTTAGATGACGATCCATGGTTATACCGAGGTTTTTGATGACACGACTGTCCTGCACAGATGAGCCACAAAAGCTAATCACAACAGGTGGCATATTCCTGAGCATAGCAGGGGTACCTAACACAACCATTTGAGTTTTGGCAGCATTAACTTTCATGCCATTTGCACAAAACCACTGATACAGCCATGACAACGCGTCTTCCATAGTCCTGACCAGTAACTTAATATCACTTTTCTTCCCGCTAATCAAGAGCTGGGTGTCATCGGCGAATTGTACAACCGTCACACTATCGGGTACATAGAGGCTCAGCTCATTCGCACACGCACACGCACACGCACACGCACACGCACACGCACACGCACACGCACACGCACAACACACACACACACACACACACACACACACACACACACACACACACACACACACACACACACACACACACACACACACACACACACACACACACACACACACACACACACACACACACACACACACACACACACACAAAAGGCTCTCTGTTTATCGACAAAGGCCGTTCTGTCTGAGGCCAATTTCACGAAGCAAAAAAGTTTGTAATTTCAAAGAATTTCTTCGTTATTACAAATAATTTTTACACATGTTTGTAGTTTGGATTTCACAAAACCCCAGTAAGTACATCCCCCCAGGCAGTAAATCTCAATTTACTATTTACAAACTAGTTAACAAAGATATTGTTTGTAAAAATGTTTGCAATTCAGAATCAGAATCAGAATCAGAATCAGATTTATTAAGAACATTTCCAGTAAACTGGCTTTTCCATGTTCCTATTACAAGAGGACATGTCCAAAACTTATATCGCATCACGCATCAGATATCATCCTACATCACATAAAATACATAGTCGTTTGAGTGCAACACACCACAGAGATCACACTTCATCAACGCCACAACCACGCCTGAGGGCTGCGTCTTGGACATTCCATTGTTTCAGGGCTCTATATTGAAAAGAACGGCGCGCCAGCTCTGTTCTCACCCGCGGTAACTGCAGGAGGGGTGCCCCTGATGAGCGTGACGTGCGGTTCGTTACCTGAGTACGGAACACGATCAGAGCTTTTAAAGCATCTGGCGTCTCCTCCCTAGTAATTAACCTATGGATGAGGGCAACGTCAGCAGCCGCAATCATGCCCTCTATAGACGGCCAGCCGAGCTCGGAAAGAGTGGCCGAAATATGGTCGCGTCGTTTTAGGTCCGATACAATGCGTGCCGCAAAATTGATCACTTTCTGCAGCCGCGCTCTCTGAGTGGCACAACCACCTCCCCAAACACACGCACAATATCTCACAAGGGGGAAAACTAGCGTCTCGATTAAAAATGTTCTGAGCTCACGAGGCACTTTGCTACGCAGCTTGCACAGGCCCACGAGCACATGATTGCAGCGCTGCACAGTCATCGTCACATGGTCTTCCCAGGTGAGTGCAGGATCGAGGACCACGCCCAGTACTTTGACTTTAGGAGCGGATGTTAGAGTGTGATCACCAAAACGGATAGTGATATCTCGAGTCCTCCTGCTGCGCGTTTTGAAGAGGAGGAACTCGGTTTTAGTTGGATTAATTTTAAGGCTGTTTTGAGTGAACCATGTGAGAGCAGTAGCCAATGTGCTCTCTATTCTGGTTTTGAGTTGTTCGACGTCACTTGGTACTTCAGAATCGATAAATTGAGCATCGTCGGCATACAAAATTATTTTCCCATGAGTGATATGTGATGCAAAATCATTAGTAAAAATCAAGAACAGTACTGGTCCTAGCACCGAGCCCTGCACCACACCGTGAGTCACAGGCAGAGGTTGTGGTGATCCCCCTCGAACAGTCTGGGAGCGATCAG
Organism: Chirona hameri; assembly: GCA_036785665.1. Classification (NCBI taxonomy): domain Eukaryota; kingdom Metazoa; phylum Arthropoda; class Thecostraca; order Balanomorpha; family Balanidae; genus Chirona; species Chirona hameri. The sequence continues at coordinate 15,520 of JAXIVJ010005940.1, forward strand.
AGAGCCAGTCCCTAAACCAATGGCTGTCAACCCCGTACCATCCTAGCTTTTCCAGAAGCATACCATGTCGCACACTATCGAATGCCTTAGAGGTGTCGGCCGTCACTAAAGAGGCCACGCGGCCAACATCGATCTGGTGGGTTGCGTATGCGACTGCGTCCAGCATGGCATGCTCCGTGGAGTGTCCCGGACGGAAACCGTATTGCTGCGGGCACAGTATGTTGTTTTCATGTAAATACGTTACTACTTGGGTGCATACAATTCGTTCACATAACTTTACCAATACTGATAAGATGGACAAGGGTCTATAGTTGTTCGGATCTGAGCGGTCGCCTGACTTAAATGTTGGCAGCACAGTCGCCGTTTTCCACATGTTCGGTACCTGGCCAGTCACAAGCGAGCAGTTAACAACATTAAGCAAATGCGGTCCAACTACAGGAAACGTCATTCTCAGCATCTGTATCGTGACGCCGTCGGCACCAGATGACCGCGACACTCCCATCCGTCCCAGGGCAACCGACAGCTCCGGCAGCGTAGCAGGAGCCACCCGGAACGCGCTCGCACACACTCGGGGAGGGTGCGGCCCAAGAATCTCTCCCTCGACCGCGGTTTTTTTTTCCCGGACCGGCCTATAGCCATATTCCGGGGAGGGGCAATGACCTCTGGCAATTTGCCAGGCAAAAAACTACGTTAACCGGTTTATGTGACCCGGAGCAAACTGGGGACTAGGGCAGCTATTTTACGTTACTAGTTACGTTAACCGGTTTATTTGTACCCGGAAAAATTATTTGTTCAAAGTAAATATAATGTCTAACATTACGTTAAGTATTTCGTTTAAGGTCTATATAGTATCTAGCATTACGTTAAGTATTTCGTTCAAGGTAAAAATAAGTCAAACACGAGACACACATGCATACACATTTTTATTACAATACACCTGTACAGTGTCAGTGTTGATGGAGCCGTGGCGGTGCCGTCATTGCAACAACGGGAGACTGTTGCCAGTCTCCCTGGCTCCGGCGCCTCGGCGAGACCTGGTTGTGGGGTGTATTTAGCTGGGCGAAAAGTCCTGAATAATAAAAAACCCAGCGTCTAAGGCAAAGGGGAAAAAAACCTGCGCGGTGGGCCAAAAATGCGCAAGGCCAAAAAGACCCCTGTTATATTTGATTAGCTAAGCGTGTTTGGTAGAGATAATCTAAGAGAAGACCTATCAGTTCGGGATAACTATCACCTAACAGTGTTTGGAGATTTAATGTGATGCTATTTTGTTGTGTGTAATTAATAATGTGCTGTCGTTTATCGTTGTGTACTGGGCAAGTAAGAAGTAAGTGCTTGATTGTGTATCGCGGATAACCTGGGCAATGTTGGCAATTTGGTGGCGGGAGATTCTCCATAATATAATAATGAGTAATTTTTGTATGACCGAGACGGAGGCGCGCCAATATTACCTCCTTCTCTCTACAATTCTGGTGGCTAGATATAAAATGTTGGACTTTTGGCTTGATTGGATGAAGATGAAAATGTGGAGCGGCGTCCCACTCACTCTGGCGCAGTATGCTAAGTTGAGAATTAATATAATTTAACACGTCTGATACTGGGCTTGGAAGTTGGTTTACTGAAGGTAATTCTAGGCTCAATTTCGCAAGTCTGTCGGCTTCCTCGTTTCCCGGGATACCTGCGTGTCCTGGGATCCAGAGGAATTTAATACTATTGTTTTTACTGTTTAGATACTTGATTAGCTGTCTGATTTTAAATACTATCGGGTTTCTACAGTCACTAATCGAGGAAATGGCCGTGAGCGAGGCGGACGAGTCTGTGCAAATGACTACTTCCTTAATTAAGTTTTTCTTTTCTGACATATATTAATGCTAATGAAATGGATGACAATTCCGCTGTGTATACGCTATTTATGTCGGGAAGTCTAAAGTTATTGCTAACTGTGTTTGTGTAGAATGCACCACCGGTTCGGCCGTCGCTTCGAGAGCCGTCTGTGTATATGTATGTGTATGTGTTGTGTTGTGCTTTGTGTTCGTTGAAGAGTGTGTGTGTCTCTGCCGCCGTGACTGTGTTTTTGTTGTGTGTGAAGAGGCGGTGTGTGTCTGGTGTTGTGTCGAGCCAGTGAGATGTGAGTGGTGGCGTTGGCATTGTGTTGATGTGTGGAATGTTGAATAGTGCGAGTGTTTGTCTGATTCTGTGACTGATGAGTGGGTGTCGTTTTTGTAGTAGTGTTTGTCGTCTTGTGGGTGCGGGGTGATTTAAGATGTGGAATGTTGGGCGTGTGGGGTGTGAACTTGCTCTGGTGTAGTATCTAAGTAGTGTGTATTTGCGTCGGCGGCAGTGTGGGAATGTTTGTGTCGATGTGTAAGTTTGTGGTGTTGGTGGTGCGGCAGGCTCCAGTCACGATCCGCAAGGCAGCGTTTTGGACAGTTTGCAATTTTTTAATTTGTTTGGAACATATGTCATCAAACAAGAATGCGTTATAGTCCAGTACTGGGCGTACCAGGGAAGTATATAGTTGGAGAAGAGTGGCACGATCTGCGCCCCACTCTCGACCAGCCAGTGACTTCATAATATTTATTCGTCTCGTACATCTCTGCACTAAATCATTGAAGTGTGGGATGAACGAGAGACGTGTGTCTAGCGTTATTCCCAGATACTTGAATGATTTGACGAAAGGGATAATTTGATTGTTATATTTTAATGGAATGTAGGGTTCCACATATGCAGGTCTCTTTGAAAAAATTAGAGATGCAGATTTACTTGGAGAAATTTCCAGACCCCATTTGTCGCACCATACCTTTATATCAATGAGTACTAGTTGTAACATTTTGCTGGCTTGATCGACACTCGGGTGCGAGAACCACACCGCCAGGTCATCAGCGTACATTGAAAATTTAAGGCCTTTGTCGATCTTGTTAATATTACTGAAAATGTCGTTAATCATAATTAAAAATAGGGTCGGGGAGAGGACCGATCCCTGTGGGACACCGTGGTCCTGATTTTGATTTGGGGAATATGTGTTGCCGCACCTTACATTAAAAGTTCTATTTTCTAAAAAGTTTTGGATAAATTTAGCGAGTCGACCTCGAATTCCGGCCTTATGGACCTTTACTAGAAGTGCAGTCTTATTGACTCTGTCAAACGCAGCTCTCAAATCAAGAAAGAGGGCAGCTGTGACCTCTCTCCCTCGAAAGCCGCGCTGGACAGAGTCGATAAGACCAACTAAATTGTCCGCAGTGGAGCGACCAGGTCGAAAACCACTTTGGTGTGGGGAAAGTATATTATTTGTTTCAATGTATGTCCTGATGCGTCCATTAACCATGCGTTCGAATAGTTTACATGCACAACTAGTTAGAGAAATGGGGCGATAGCTAGCGGGAGAAGATTTGGGTTTGCGAGGTTTGATTATAGGAATTAGCGTACTATTATGCCAAGATTCAGGGAAAGTGCCATCAAACCACATGGTATTGAAGGCTGTTAGTAAGTTGGTGAGACCAGTCTCTGTCAAGTTTTTAAAGAAGGAGTAGTCAATTTGATCTGGTCCTACAGAAGTTTTACCACATTTACCTATAGCGCACGTTAACTCTGAGTTGGTAAAAAGGGAGTTGTAGATTTCTACATTATTAGAGTCAAAGCTAATAGATTGGAATTGATCGTTAAGTTGGTTATTAAAAGTTGGTGTACATTGTTGCGTTGATGATATGTTAGCGTAGTGTTGTGCAAATTGTGTTGCCACCTCTAGGGGAAGCGTGTAAGATGTGTTGTGTATTTGTAAGTGTGGGATTTTGTATGCCGGTGGTCTTTTATTTGAAAACGATTTAATTAATGTCCAAATTTTTGAGAGGGAGGTAAATCGATTAAAGGTAGATGAGAATTCCTGCCAAGATTCTTTTTTTGCTTTGTCAATGATTGTTTTAGCCAAAGAGCGGGTTTTCCGTACTTCGTGTTCGTTTTCTGCAGTTATACAAGATTGAAATTTTCGAAATGCTCTTTTCCGGAGGGCAACAGCTCTTTGGCATTCTGTGTTCCACCACGGGGCAGTACGCTGCCTCGGGTGGTGTTGTGTGTGTGTGCGTGTGTGTGGAATGTGCTGGTGTGCTGATGCGAGAATAGTGTTTAAAAATGTGTTAATGTCAGTCTGGGAGTCTGCGGGGTGACTAGTGTCAATGTGTTTTTGAAAGGAGGACCAGTCGGCTTTGCGAAGGTTCCATCTAGGCAGAGAGTAAAAATTTGTCTGTCCTGAAGGGACTTGGAGTTCTAGGTGAATTGGGTAATGATCGCTAAAAAGAGGGTCAGATTGTGCATTGAATGTAAAAAGAGTCGCGATGCGTGGTGTGGCGAAGGCGAGATCAATGGCGCTGTAAGTCAACACGCCTCCTGAGTGGTGTACGTGTGTGGGTGATTGGTCGTTAAGGAAGACCAAATTATGCCGGTCCAGTAGGTCTAGCATAATTTGGCCGCGGGGAGAGTTCCGAAGGCAGCCCCACGCCCGACTATGCGCGTTGAAATCGCCCATAATCAGACATGGGGTGTTAATATTTGTAATAAGCTGGGAAAAAGAATCAATGTCTATGTCCTCAGTCGGACGAAAATAAATAGAGATAAGAGTTAGTTCTATCTGAGCGATTTTAATATTAACGCCGACTGCGTCTAAGGTTGTTTGAAGGTCGATTTGGTGATGCAAAAGTTGGTTTGAAATAAGCAAAGCCGAGCCGCCTCGGCGCGGTGACGCATTTACGTTATTTGTGTAAAGGCTATAGCCGGCGATTTTCAAGGTATAATTATTCAAGTCGGCGTCAATAAAATGGGTTTCCTGAACAGCGGCTACTAACGGATTATTATTTAAGACGTAATGTTTGAATTGCCCCCAATGGGATATTAAAGATCTGACATTCCATTGGAGGACAAATTCTGACTGTTGATTATTCATTTAGATTTACTTTTACTGTCCAAGCCTTGCCTGGAGGTCGCTCGAGTATGCCTGCGGGGGCGGGCGGCCGGGCGGGAGGGCGAGGAGGAGTGGGAGCGCGAGGACTCTGACTGGGTGTCACTCTCCGAGAGTCGGGGAGGGGAGTGGGCGGGCGGGGAGTTGGAGCGGGAGGGCGGGGGAGGGGAGTGGGCGGGGCGGGCGGGCGGAGAGTTGGAGCGAGAGGGCGGGGCGTGGTTGCGGGCGATTGATTGGGAGACGGCTCTCATGAGAGAGTCGTCCGAGGAGTCCTCCGAGAGTCGGCACTCCGCTGGTGCTGCGGAGGCCGGGGAGGCGGGGCCTGAGTCGATGTTCGACTCGACTGGGGCGGGGGAGCGCGGTGCCGGTGGATCGGCGGCAGCCTCGCGCTCGAGGTCAGCCAGAGATGCCATTGGGAACTGGCATGGCGGTCGGGGGGTCTGGCGGTTGGTGGGTCTGGCGGGAGGCCGGTTGGGTGGGGGGGAGGTTCCGGGAGGGGGGAGGGGCGGCCAAGCGCCGGGGGCGAGATCTGGGGAGAGCGGGGCGTCCGGTGGGCGCCGACTGTCTCTCCTTTCCATGCGCTTCAGGCGCTCAGCCTCGCGAGCGAGGCCCCAGGCTCTGCACCGGCGGTCCCAGGCCGGGTGGGCCTGGTCGCACGTGGCGCAGCGTGCTGCACGCGTGCACCCTTCGGTGCCGTGCTCGCCTGCGCACCGTCCACAGGTGGCGGTGCGCACCCGGCAGGTCCACTTTAGGTGGCCGTAGTGCCAGCACTGCTGACACTGCCGGGGGGGCGGGATCCACTCCCTGACTGGGGCGGCCACGTACCCACAATGAATGTGGGTAGGCAGCTCCCTGCCTCTAAAGCGGAGCCGAATCAGCGGGTTGGGCTGCTCGGGTCGCTTCTTGGTGGGCGAGAGGCGCGTGACCTCGCACACCCCTTGGTGTGCGAGCTCTCGGAGGATGAGGTCCTCCGAGAGGGCGGACACGTCTGGGCACCACACCAGACCCTCCACTGAGTTTAGGTGCGCCGGGGCTTCCACGGCGACCTTCGCTCCGTTGAACTCTGTCACACCCATCAGACGGACGTTCTGTGCGGACGTCAGCGTCTCGATCAGGAGGGCTCCTGATCGGATGGGCTTGGCGCTGGCAACGTCGCCACTACACATGGCGACCAGCCAGCGCCGGACATTGAACGGGTTGATTTTTTGGAACGGGAGTCCGTCCGTTCGCCATATAAGGAGGCGAGCGGGCCCGTTCGGGGGGGTGGGGTCGGGGGGGAGCTGTGCTCCGGGTCGGCTCCTGGGAAGCCCCTGAGGGGGGCGGGGAGTGGGGCCGGCCTGGGGAGTGCGTGGTCGCGCACCGGGGGACCCCAGAGGGGGGTCGGGTGGGTCGGGGGACGAGAGTCCGGCGACTGCCAGGCCCCTGGACGGGGCGGGCGGGGCCCCTGAGGGGGGCTGGGAGGGGGACCGTCCAGGGGGACACGCGGCCGCGCGCCGGAAGACCCCAGAGGGGGTCGGGCGGGTAGGTGGGGCGGGGTTCCGGGGGGTAGCCATCGTCGTGGCTTAGGAGGATAGGGTGGGGGCTAACTATTTACTTTAAATGCCACACACGACAGAACGTGTTGGCACCTGCAAATTAACTTCCCAAGACTGGAGGGGACCTACGCCGTGGGATTAACCCGTAGAAGTGTAAGAAAGATAAGATTTAGAGTAGGGTAGGAGAGAGTTGGTGAAAAGAGGTCTCAGACTGGCTTAGTTGAACCAACCTGCCACCCCTCCAGGTCGTTTGTGGACCGTTCGGGCCAAGCAGGCTGGGTGTACACCGTTAGGTATCCGCCAGTGGACTAGTTTAGGAAAGAGATAAGATAAAAGCAGAATGAAAAACAGTGAAATTATCACGAATTCCAAAGGAACCTTTCGCGAAGACTACCTATCTAAGGGTCGAACAACCCTGCCACAAGCACGTGGACAGGGTTCCGCACCCGGAAGCGGTGGAGGGCGTCTACCTATCTAGGGGTCTAACAACCCTGCCACACGCACGTGGACAGGGTTCCGCACCCGGAAGCGGTGGAGGGCTGACGAAAGCTGGCTGGAGGCGTCCACAGGTCCGTTGTCGTGTCGTCGATGGTCGACCGCGGTTTTTTTTTTTTTTTTTTTTTTTGGGGGGGGGGGTGAGAGGGGAGTTGTTCTCGCCCACCCCGTAGTCCAGCCTATAGCTATATGCCGCCGCGGGTGGGGAGGAGAACCACTCCCCTCCGGGGCGGGGAACCGAATGACTTGCGCCAGTAGCCAGACTCGAACCCGGAACCCCTGGATTCCGAGTCTAACGCTCTACCAACTGAGCCACCCGGCCCCCCTCGACCGCGGCCGCAGCCAGTGACTCGGCCACAGCGGGGCCGACCGAGGCGAAATGGGCATTGAGCCTGTCTGCCCACTCGCGTGTCCCCTCTGCGGGGTCCGCTGCGGTGTGAGTCGGCTTCTTACCCGCCATGATGTACCGCCTTATGTTAGGCCAGGTTGCTTGTCGGCTGTTCTTAAACGTCGTCTTGAAATATGATGAGCAAGCACTGTACTGAGCGCTTTTTACGGCGTTTCTGCAGGACCGGTACTTCTCACGTGAGTCTGCACATGGATTCGCATCCCTGTCAGTGCGTGCGATATCCCTTTCTTTCATCTTATCTCTAAGGTCATCGCTTTCGGAGAGCCAGGGGCACGGTGGGTGACGGACTCGGATGCGTGTGAGCGGCATGTGCTTGTCAATGTTGCGGTTCCATACGGCGAGAAACTTGTCGAGCTTTTCATCTGGGCACGTAGAGTTATATACAGGAGTCCAGTCATCTATGAGCATATCCAGCCTGAGTGCATCCGGACAGAGTTGTCTGGTTGCCCGGACGGTTATATCAGTGGGCCGTCTTCGTACACGGGCTCCCTTGACCTGCGCAGTGATCATATCGTGATCGCTGATATCGCATGTGATCACCTTCGCGTCGCTTGTCAGGTCCGGGGTGTTGGTAATCAGGTGGTCCAGTAGAGTCGGGGTCGGGCTGGGATGTGTCGGCGTGTTTATCAACTGCGACAGGCTGTACTCCGTCAGCAGCTGCTGGTAAGCCGACACACCCGGTTTGTTGGTGCTCATCAGGTCAAAGTTCGTGTCCCCGAGCAGGTAGGAGGGTTTGTTTTTGGCGATCACCTGTGTGAGCTGGTGGCTCAGGTCCTGCAGTGACGGTGAGACTGTGGCGCTGGGTGGTCGGTATACGACTCCGACTATGATCGGTCGGCGGCTCACGACCTGTACCCACAAACACTCAAGGTCAGAGTCAGTGGATTTGATCGAGAGCCTCTCGACTGCGAGGGAGTCTCGGAACAGGATGCAGACTCCTCCACCCTTTCGGACGGGCACCCGGTTTGGTCTTCCCCTGTCTCTCCTTATCATTGAATACCCGGGGAAGATGAGGAAGCTGTCACTTATGTCAGATGTCAGCCATGTCTCCCCCACGCACAGAATGTCGATTTGGTGCGTCGCCAGCAGATCCCTCACATTGTCCAGGGATGGCATGATAGATCTCACGTTTAGGTGACTTATAGTGAGAACGCCGTTTCTGTCATCGGTGGTGTTGCACGAGTTAGTTTGCCGCAGAGTCAGCCGTGGCGGCTCCACCAGGCAGCGGGTCACGCAGCCGATCCCCGGTGCATATGTGACCCGGTCCGTGGACGGTCCCGTCCCGGCCGAGCTCGGCCGGTACCCCACCTGCACTTGAATGGCCTGGCTCTCGGTCCGGGCGGGGCTCGGGCCCTGTGCCGGGGCTGGCTCCGCACGGCCGGTCGCTGGTGCGTCAGATCGGACCGAGCGGTCGCCCCGTCGGTGGTCCGTCTCATGTGTCGGTTGGCGATCTACACGACGGGGCGACGAGGCCCCAGCGCCGGGAGCAGTCGGCTGGACGCCGCTCCCTCCGCGCCCCGTACCGGTGGCGCGTCCATGGCTGGCAGTGATGACCCCTGTTCCAGAGGCGGGTTCAGGGCCGGTGAGGGGGATCAGAGCGCGGCCGTGGTTCAGGCGTCGTTGATGTTCATCGTCGATGGCGTGACGACGACGTGCCTGAACGCGGTGGCCGGCTCTTCTCCCCCTGCGGTGCCGCCTTACGCCGCCACTGCCCGGGAGGGCACCGGGTGCCGAATGATGTATGGCACCGGGCGGCGGAGGGTCGGCCATGTAGTTCCCCGGTCCGGTGCGCGGGCTGGTGTCGGCGCCGACGACGGTATACTGGAGACGGTAGGGGAGTGCCCGGCCTTGTGATTGGTCGAGACGGCGGTGGTAGATTCTTCCGAGAACGGTAGAATATAGTTTCGGCGAGCGAGGCCCATGGCCAAAATTGACAATACTAATCGAGGCTCAAATATAGAACACTAAAGAAAAGAGGCACGAAAATCACTTCGTGCAGTCCACAAACACTACCTGCTAACACGAGACAAATCTTGCAGATGGCCAACACTTAAAACCGCACGAAATCACTAGAAAACTGGGGAGCGACGCGAGGGGGCGGCTGCCGGTGGAGGCGCTCAGCTCCTGTATCAATTGCACATGTTCTATTTCTCAGAGGTTGACGGAAGTAAGGAAATGTTTGCAATTACAAACTTGTAATTCCATTGGGTCAGGGTTCTGAATTTCAGAAACTGCATTATACGTTGTTAACTATCAATGCAGTTTCTGAAATTCAGAACCCTGACCCAATGGAATTACAAGTTTGTAATTGCAAACATTTCCTTACTTCCGTCAACCTCTGAGAAATAGAACATGTGCAATTGATACGTTGTTTGACTGTTCAGGTTAGACTGTTGTTCAGGACTGTTCAGGTGAATGGCCAAATTCTGTTTACTCTAATTGCTTACCAAAATGTATTCTTTCAATCAGAGTTTGTATTCCGACGAAATGTTAATTAAAATATAATTCTCCCTATAACTAATTTTATTTTGAATATAAAAATAAACCACAATGTAAATATTTGTTAAATCAATTTGTTAACAATCAAACTAGTTGTCATTAGCATCAAGTTTAATACAAACGTTTTTGATTTCAAGGTACTAACATTTGTGTTTACAACTTTCTTTACAATCGGTAATTCAGAGGTGGTGAATGTTTGTGAAATGGCTTTTTGTGAGGTTCGCAATATTTTCTTGCATTTGTAATCGCAAACATGTGTAATTACTAACTTCTTTGTGAAATTGGCCTGAGGCCTAAATACAACCACTTCCGACTCATTGTAATCGCCCCGACTAATTGTAATCTCGCCGATCTCCGTGCAACGTAGCTTTTTCCGAACTTTAAAAGCCCGAACCAATGCGAGTGATTGAAGAGGGAAAGTCGCTCAAATGTAGGGAGAGCAGTTAACCCGCGCGGCGCTGGGGGGGTAAATTTTACCCCCCTCCCGTATTTTCTCAATAACTTGACAACTATGACAGATATCAAAGTGAAACTTACGGTAGCTTATGGTGCATCAATTCTACGTCTTCTGCCATGTTTTTTTTAATTCGTGAAAAAAATCGCAAATAATGACGTTTTAGTGACGTCATGTCATGCCATTTTTGGTGGAAATTTTTTTAATGTTTGAAAAAATCGTAGAAAATAGCGTGTTGATGAAAATCGCAAATAAAAGGCGTCAAAAGAAAGGAAGTAACATTGTATTTAAAATGGCTGTCTCGGATTTTCAAAATTTTGGGTTTTTGACCCGAAAAATGCAAAAAAAAAGAAGATTTTTGGGAAGAATTTCCACAAGTCTTTTTTGAAGATTTTCAAAAAACCGGAAGACATATTAGAGAACCGAGTATCAACGATGCTCAAACCAAATTTAAAAGCAATATATTTATTTTTGACTGACTTATAGCTCTAAGTATAAGTAACTCATGACGTCATTTTTTTAAATTACGCTTTCTGGCTTTTACTGACAAGATACAGACAAATAAATGCCACCACTGTATTTTTAAGACAAAACTAGTCAAGAAACATGCAATGGTTATTTAGATTTTAAAAATTCAAATTTTGTCCTTATTGTGACCTGACCTTGACCTGAGGGCCATTATATGGGGTCAGGCTGTGAAAATGGCTGCTTCTATCGAATTATACGTGTAAAATAAACCATACAACATGTGTCGCATGGCTTTCGTAGACCTGTGACCTTTTGTGACCTGCCCTTGACCTTGACCTTTGTTTACAATTTCACTTTTACTTATGCGGGAAATGCATTATACATTCTGGAGCACTTTGTGAGATAATAGTTGCAATATAAGGCTTTGGATGGAAAGTATAGCCCAAAAACTCAAATACTTATATTAATTAATTTGACCTGACCGTGACCTGACATGTGACCTTATTTTAAGAATTTCGAGTATGCATTCGATTCGTTGAGAGCTTGCGATCGCCGCATTGCGCATCTCGCTGCGGTTATTGGTTCGGAAGATACGAGGGGGGGGGGGTAAAATTTACCCCCCCCCCCCCCCCCCAGCGCCGCGCGTTCGGCTGGAGACCCCAGCGCCGCGCGGGTTAATATCGTTGGCCCGTCTAGAAAGCCCTGGTCCCTTGGTTTGGTTCCCTGGCCCCAGTTTATACGTCTATGAGCTTGAATAGTGAGTGTTGAAAATCAGGTGTAATCATAACAACTTTAAGGCACCCATAAAGAATCAACATCAGCGATGTAAGAGGGAGCAATCGCTCAAAAGTGGGGGATGCAGTTAACATTGTTGGCTCCCTCGACCTAAAACGTTGGGCCCTGGCCTCCCCGGGCCCAGGTTCTTAGAAGACCTGCATACAAATATAATGCTTAAAATTGAAGGCTTAATAGAAAATAATGTGTATGCCATTGCGGGGTTATGAATTCATCGTTATTCTCCCACCTTTAAAGCATTTATCTCTAACAAACATCAGTGATCGAAGAGGGTGAAATCGCTCAAAAGTGAGGGGGCCAGTTATCATTGTTGGACCCCAGGCTAAAAAGTGGGCCATATGGCCCCGACCCCCTGCCCTACGCCTATGATTGTAAGGCTGTAAATCAATAATTATTCTCCCAGCTTTAAGGCATTCATCTCGAACCAATATCAGTGATCGAAGAGGGTGAAATCGCTCAAAAGTGAGGGGTCAGTTATCATTGTGTTGGGCCACCAGGCTAAAAGGTGAGCATATGGCCCCTATCACCTTCCCTATGCGAGGTCGTGAATTAATAGATATTCTCCCAACTCCGAGGTATTCATCTCAAACCAATAGCAGTGATCGATGAGAGATAGATTGCTCAAAGGTGAGGGGGCCAGTTATTGTTGTTTGGCCCCCAGCCTAAAAGTGGGGGACCATGCCCCCACCCACCAGTCCCCATTCCCTAGGTCTATGATTGTGAAGTTGTGAATTAATTATTATTCTGCCAACTTAAAAGGCGTGTGACCTGACCTTGACCTTGACCTTTGTTTACAATTTCACTTTTACTTATGCGGGAAATGCATTATACATTCTGGAGCACTTTGTGAGATAATAGTTGCAATATAAGGCTTTGGATGGAAAGTATAGCCCAAAAACTCAAATACTTATATTAAAAAATTTGACCTGACCGTGACCTGACATGTAACCTTATTTTAAGAATTTCGAGTATGCATTCGATTCGTTGAGAGCTTGCGATCGCCGCATTGCTAAAAGCCCCAAAAGTAGGCAGCAGTTAAAATATCGAACCAATATCAGTGATTGAAGAATTAGAAATGGCTCAAAAGTAGGCAGCAGTTAAAATGGTTGGATACCCACCCTAAAAAGTGGGGCCTTGGCCTCCCCGGTCCCCCTCCCGTTTTTACACTTGTGTGCTATGGTATTGCGGGGTTGTAAATTCATCATTATTTTTGCAAATTTAAAGCATTCATATCGAACAAGTATCAGTGGTCGGAGGAAAAATCGTTCAAAAGTGAGTGGGCAGTTAACATTGCTGCCCCCCCCCCCCGTCTGAAAGTGTGTGTGTGGAGGAGGGGGGGCATGGCCCCCTCGCCCCCCCCCCCCCCGTTCTTACGCCTATGACGCTGATGTCCCAGGGGCGTGATGTATATTTTTGTTATAGTAAAAACAGTATCAGAGCAAAACAAAACAGTGACTTGTGTGCACACAATACCCAGGTGGCTTGAAATCCGACACAAGTAAATACAAGTGCATGTAAATTAGATATCTTTTGAGATTCGGATCACTCCTGTTAACCAGCCTCGGAGAAGATAAACATATATTTAACTTGTATGCGTATAGTGTTGATAATGTTTCAGATATTCACTGCATGCATTGTAAAGCATAAGACAAAGGCCAGGACGCAACAAGTAACAATACAATATGGAATGATACAAATATTTACTTATAATTTTCGGGGAATGTCAAAATGTTTTTGAGCATGTAGCATATTGATAGAGTATTATAAAATTGCGTATCTTGTCTTTTACTGCCATGCCGGAATATCTGAGTTTTACCAATGTTAAATCGTTTGGACGCCAAAACAGGTTTCTGCGAATGGCCTCAGCACCAGCACTGGCGTCATCCTTTCTTTCGAATTGGACACCATCTGCATTTTATGACTTAAATCAAAGCGTTGTAAATCACAGCAATACGACAAAAGCAAAACAAACAAATGACATAAGGCAGACACCACCAGTTTACCATCGCTGCTGTTATTTCAAACCGACGACTAGCCTCTTCCAAATTAAAGAGGGGATGTTTGTTGTATTTAGTTTTGCATTGCATGGATCATTAATACCTTTTCTCCTTTTGGAGACAAATGTATGTTTGTGATAGGAATTTCATCAAATCCCTTGCGTCATCCTTGTTCAGAATGCATTTGACGTTTCCGTCAATTGCGATAACCTTCATTTCATCAGTGTCATTGTTTTCCGACCAATTTGTATGATAAGATGACTGATTACCTTTAGAGAGATGATTCACATTAACGATGTGAAGCATCTCTATAAAGGTAATATAAATCCAGACGATCACTTTAAAGGACAATCCTGTAACCCTTGTATAGGCGTACCCAAGGGGGGGGGGGGCAAACGACAGGACAATTGCGCCCCCCCCCCCTCCCCCTGAAGGTCCGTCCGTGCCCCCCTGGCCGTATGTGCCCCTTTGGAAATAGGGTCCGAAGGGCCCTATTTCCAAAGATGCTTCAAAGATCTTTTTTTTAAAGGAAAAACTGTTCAGAATATGCCCCTCTAAAAATATAGTTGGCCAAATCCAGTTATTTTTTTGTGGGGGTACCTTATGCCCCCCTGATAAAAAAAAAATTGCCCCCTCCTGGAGTGAATGATGGGTACGCCACTGAACCCTTGCAACTATGGTAATAAGAATCTGCGATGCTAAGTACCCGTGGGACTGATCAATGATCATGTCTAATAATTTCTCCACAGCAAAATATATTCGGCCTTCCTCCAACGCCTCGCCTATAACCGATATATCCTCGCTACTGCTGATAAATAGCGGTGTCAACCGCCAGCGGACGGGCCGTGATGGCAGAACTGAGAACCACTGCAGCTGTCTGGTCTGGAGATATACGCGTCGTGCCAGGATGACGTCACACCGCGCGCCTATAATCCCAGTGACAGAGCAGTGCTGGTATCGACACGGGACAGGCAGTTAGCGTTAGCAGGCGGTGAGCGCGGCAGACTTTGGCATGCGGTCTTCTTTGATGCTGTTTGCAGGGGTTCGTTGGTGGATGATGAAAAGGGTTCTCAGTGAAGTCATCTAGGTGATGGTTTGATTTGAGTTCGGCGCCTCCTTCGTGAGGATTCTGCTTGAGAGGTTTCCATATCAAAATTAAATCAGTTTGACAGTGAATTGAAACCCATATTTTAACAAGAACGTGCTAGGAGGCACGGTGTAAATGCGTAAATGCGTAGGTGATGCAGAACAAGGAGAAGACAGGACTTGCTTCAATAACAATGTCTTCATCCAAGTTGACATTTTATTGGAGTTTAATTGGAGTGCGTTAATTCATTCGTAAACGGTGAACATGCTTAGAAAAAAAACTTTAACAATAGACACAATATCGGAAAATTCCTACCAGCATTGAACTAAAATGAGTTTCAGATGGTCCTCACTTACCCGCATGACGGAGTACACAATATCAGGTGAATGATGATGTTGGCTTACCCGCATGACGGAGTACACAATATCAGGTGAATGATGATGCTGGCTTACCCGCATGACGGAGTACACAATATCAGGTGAATGATGATGCTGGCTTACCTGCATGATAGTGCTGATGAATTCCGGCCGGGGGTCCGGCGCCGAGATGGCCAGCAGTCTCTGCGCGTGAAATGGCGCCCAGCAGATGAAAAACGCCACCACCACCGCCACTGTCGATATAGGGAAGAACTGTCAGTGTCGCCGCAGCCGCCACTGTCACAGTTCACTGTCGATATAGGGAACTGTCAGTGTCGCCGCAGCCGCCACTGTCACAGTTCACTGTCGATATAGGGAACTGTCAGTGTCGCCGCAGCCGCTACTGTCACAGTTCACTGTCGATATAGGGAACTGTCAGTGTCGCCGCAGCCGCCACTGTCACAGTTAACTGTCGATATAGGGAACTGTCAGTGTCGCCGCAGCCGCTACTGTCACAGTTCACTGTCGATATAGGGAACTGTCAGTGTCGCCGCAGCCGCCACTGTCACAGTTCACTGTCGATATAGGGAACTGTCGGTGTCACCGCAGCCGCCACTGTCACAGTTCACTGAACTTCACTGACACCGGCATTGTCTCTGGCACTGCACGTGATGTTGTCTCGCCGACACCTACACGCACGGATCGGAGTTTCCAATTCGAATGGTGGGGCTACTGTACCACAAACGTTTCATTGTCTTCCAACAGCTTACTGTTTTGCCCTACCAACCTGTGTCAGATTACCACGCAAAACAATTAGCCAATATTACATTTTGACCCACCAACTTCTTGGAAAATGTCCACCCATGTGTATGCCGCCACTCGTCATTTTCGCTGTGAGATAGTCTCCCCTGTCACCCCTCATCGCTGTCACCCCTGTTATCCCTGTTACCCCTGTTACCCCTGTTACCCCTGTTACCCCCGTCACCCCCGTCACCCCCGTCACCCCCGTCACCCCGTCACCCCCGTCACCCCTCGTCGCTGCCCCCCCCCCCCCCCGCCACCCCCGTCACCCCCGTCACCCCCGTCACCCCCGTCACCCCCGTCACCCCCGTCACCCCCGTCACCCCTGTCACCCCCGTCACCCCCGTCACCCCCGTCACCCCCGTCAACCCCGTCACCCCCGTCACCCCCGTCACCCCCGCCACCACAGTCACCCCTGTCACCCCTGTCACCCCTCGTCGCTGTCACCCCGTCACCCATGTCGCAGCCAGTGACAGTGCCTATGCCACATTTATTGGGGGATCGGGGAGAGGCAAACAATACAAAGTGCGATAGTCATAGTCAATGTTAACCCGCGCGGCGCTGGGGTCTCCATCCGAACGTGCGGTGCTGGGGGGGCTAAATTTTAACCCCCCTCGTATCTTCCGACCCAATAACCGCAGCGAGACGCGCAAGGCGGCGATCGAAAGCTCTCAGTGAGAAGAATCTAAAACATGCCCGAAATTATTAACATAAGGTCACATGTCAGGTCACGGTCAGGTCAAGTGTCAAAATTTTAGTATTTGGGTTTTGGGCTATACTTTCCATCCAAAGCCTTGTATTGCAACTATTATCTCACAAAGTGCTCCCAAATGTATAATGCATCTCCCGCATAAGTAAAAGTGAAATTTTAAGCAAAGGTCAAGGTCAAGGTCAGGTCACAAAAGGTCACAGGTCTACGAAAGCCATGCGACACATGTTGTATGGGTTATTTTACACGTGTAATTCGATAGAAGCAGCCATTTTCACAGCCTGACACCATATAATCGCCCTCAGGTCAAGGTCAAGTCACAATAAGGTCAAAATTTGAAATTGATTAATCTAAATAAACATTGCATGTTTCTGGACTAGTTTTGTCGTCGAAATACAGTGGTGACATTTATTTGTCTGTATCTGGTCAGTAAAAGCCAAAAAACGCAATTTAAAAAAATGACGTCATGAGTTACTTATTCTTAGAGAGCCATAAGTCAGTCAAAAATACAGAAATTGCTTTGAAATTTGGTTTGAACATCGTTCATACTCGGTTCTCTAATATATCTTCTGGTTTTTTGAAAATCTTCAAACAAAAAACTTTTGTGGAAATTCTTCCCCAAAAATAAGTTTTTTTTGCATTTTTGGGGGTCAAAAACCCAAAATTTTGAAAATCTGAGATAGCCATGTCAAAGACAATGTTATTTCCTTTCTTTGGACGACTTGTATTTGCAATTTTCAATAAGACGCTATTTTCTACGATTTTTCAAACATTTAACGTTTTTTCACCAAAAATGGCATGACATGACGTCACTAAAATGTCATTATCTCCTCAAAATTCTCACGAATTACAACAAAATTGTAACACAAGATGTAAAATTGATGCACCATAAGGTACTGCAAGTTTCACTTCGATATCTGTCATAGTTTTCAAGTTATAGAGAAAATATGGGAGGGGGTTACAATTTACCCCCCAGCGCCGCGCGGGTTAATGCTAACGTGTGTTATAAACGACTGTTTGTTCTATCCCAAGTATTGCATGTATTCCAGCAAATGTCATCATCGGTCAACATTTCTTTAGTTGCAGTTGCCAGGGGCAATTGGTAGTGAAGCAAATGCCATCATCGCTCAACACTTCTTTAGTTGCTCCAGGGGCAGTTGGTAGTGAAGTGGCAGTGCTTCGTCTATAAACTGAAAGGTCCCAGTTCGAGCCCCCGCTTCCAATACCGCAACACATATAGGGCTATATAGGGCACATGCACGAATGTCTCAATAAATGCACCGATGCCACGCACCGCCCAGACGACGGGTTATTAAAGCCGAAACGTCGTATTTCGCGACACACACATCATGCCCCGCCGGAGGACTTTTCTCCGAAGCTCGATGGAATGGTTTCCGTTGTTTTTGCAGGGCGGTGCCATCGGATCGATGGAATGGTTTCCGTTGTTTTTGCAGGGCGGTGCCATCGGATCGATGGAATGGTTTCCGTTGTTTTTGCAGGGCGGTGCCATCGGATCGATGTCAACTGCCGCGCCGGAAATGAGATTTCTGCAATCGTCAAGAGACGCAAGAAATGCATCGCTCTGAGACGACTTTGTTTTGAATGCCGGATGGAACGAGAAAGTTTTATCTGAAAATTACGAATCAATGCCTGAATGCCTTCTGCATTCTACAAAGCACCCTATTTTCAAGAGGTCGGAAGTAACCTACTTATCTTCCGTATTCTGCCGCACTCTTCCGAAAAAAAATATAACTGAGTTCACAGATAGGCAAGGGCGGATCTATCCTGTTTTTTTCTTCTGGGGGTGAATCCAGTGGCGTATTTCCAAAAATGTGTTGACCGGGGAGGAGGGGGAGAGGGTAGCAGGCCGTCAGCCGTCCGCCAATGTATGTACATACGTCCAGCCGTTTTACCTTTGCGTGAGAGGGAAGGGGGGGGGGGGCATGGCCCCTTGCCCCCCCCCCCCCCCCTGGATCTGCCCCTGCAGGTAGGTACACAGATCAGCAGGTTAACGGGTTAACGGTCAATGCCTTAACCCACCATTGGCTGGGGGCGTTTTTCGCCCCCCCCCCCTGACGAACTTTCGCAATAGCTACAAAACTAATAGCGCTATCGACGTGAAACTTCAGGTACCTTCTCCTACATCAATTATACATCTTCTGTGCAAAAATGAAGAAATTTCGACGATTTTTTCTCTCTCTCGAAATATAGCGAATTTAGTGGTCACTACACACGAGTTCGACACAAAAATCAGCTAAACTTTATCCGGCCTTACAAATGCCACATTTGAAGACAATGCAATCGAAAAACGCCAAAAGATAGCAAATAACAAGGGCTACAATATGGCTATCTCGGATTTTTGAAACTTTTGGTTTTTGACACTAAAAATTCAAAACAACGATTTTTTTAATGACCTCAAAATCAACATTTTCAAACATTTTCAAAAAACCGGAAGATATGTTGAAGAACCACATGTGAACAATACCCAAACCAAATTTAAAGGCAATATCTTTATTTTTGACTGACTTATTGCTCCCTAAGTATGAGTAAAACATGACGTCTTATATTTGGAATTTCGTTTTTTTTTTGCTTTTAGTGACCAGATACAAACAAATAAATGCTGTACACTGTATTTCTGAGACAAAACTGGTCTAGACACAAGCCTTTTCTATTTAGATTTATCCATTTGAAATTTCGACCTTATGTGTCCTAGTCTTAACCTTATATGGTGTCAAGTTGTGAAAATGACTGCTACTATCAAATTATACGTGTAAAATAACCCATACAACATGTGTCGCATGGATTTCGTAGCCCTGTAACCTTTTATGACCTGACCTTGACCGCGCTAAGCATAGCTTGTTGCGCAGGCCCTGACCCCACCACCCGATCAAGCAATTCCTGGCGTCTGGCAGAATTTAGAAGCGAAAGTTTTACGTGCCCGACATACCTGGACACGGTCCGCCCCGCCCTTGGACGTCACCTGACCTTGAGTGCGACCGCTGCCACCGGCCACAGGCCATCCCAGTCAGGGACAAATCCCAGTCAGTCAGGGACATCCCAGTCAGGGTCCCCAGTCAGGGAACGTTTCTGACAGCCAGATGTAGATGGCGAAAGTTTCACCTTACATTTATGTGGGGTACATCCCTTGCATTCGGCATATGTAACAAGAACCGTCATGACCTCCCTCATGCACGTGCCATGTACGTGCAAACTGCAGTATTGACATATTTTAGCTATAATGTCTTATTTTCGTGTCATCCTGTGACCAAACAAAGGGCACACAAAACAAACGAGTATCTGTGACGCGTAACTATGTTACCTATAATATGCATGCAAAGTTTAGCCCGCACAGGTTGAAAGGTGAGTGCGGTGGGACGGCTATGCTTGTTGTGGTCAATATCCTTCACCTTCTTAAAATCTTTACCAGTAAGGTTGTATTTCGAGAACGCCAAGCACCGCGTCCACGCAATTTTGGCACAGGCATTATGAGTGTTACACCTCTCTGTAGTGTCACCAGCATCGCCATGGGTACGCCATGTCACCGGTGGCGCGTGCAAAAGTGGCGCCCATACAATAGGCACCGTAAGGCTATCTTTAGGGCGATATTGTGCAAAACTGAACCAATAACTTGTTTTCCTTGTTTGGTCACAACCAGCCAATGATCTGTGCTAAACATCCACAAAGTGGGCTTGAGATTGAAATCCGGTGACAGGCGCTACAGCCCAAAAATGCAGTGAACCTCCATTCCGGAGAAATGATTTGTTATAAATGCTTGATATATATGCACAGATGCACACCACACCCGACTCCACCACTTGTTATAAACGCTACAGATGCCCGCAACCGCGATACATCATCCAAACGGTCGGCATCCATAAGGGGTGCAAGCTGCACCCCCTCAGGGGAGAGGGTGCGACCATTTTCTCGTGAAGTCTTCTGGTTTGACAAACGCTACAGATGCCCGCAACCGCGATACATCATCCAAACGGTCGGCATCCATAAGGGGTGCAAGCTGCACCCCCTCAGGGGAGAGGGTGCGACCATTTTCTCGTGAAGTCTTCTGGTTTGACATTTTCGAGTTAGATACATCAAACTTGGTGCACCAATAGAGCTCGAAGAGCGCTTTCTGGCGCTTTATCACCTGGGGTGATCGGGTGCTGGATGCCCGTGCGGTGCACGTGAAGGCGGTTTTCACCCCTGTTTCGGAAATGGGCGTTTCCGCTCAAAAGATACCGAAACTGGCCGCGGTATCTTTTGACAATTTAATCTTTCTTAATTTTCCTTTTCCTTAATTTTCCTAAAATAATTGTCCTCGGTTGTGTGTATTGACACACAACACATGCATTCCGAGGAATTCCGATTGCCCCGAGGGGTGCACCTGGCACGTGCACAAGGTATCCCGTTGCGCACCGTTCTGCCATATCAGGCGAACTACGCCTCCTAGAGCGCTGCAATTTGGCACAGTAGTGCATGTACATACACCATGGTCATTGCAAGTTACTTTGGCCGCATCAGGATCAGGACCTGCACGTGCGCCATGTACCCCCTCATATGTAAGGGTATGTGTAAGGCGTTATTGTGTCAAATTGAACCGGTAACTTTGTTCCTTATTGTGTCCGTAACCGGCCAATGATGTGTTCTAAGCACTCTCAAAGTGGGTTAGCGATTGCAATCCTGTGACAGGCGCTGGGGCGAAAAAATGTACTGAACCTCCATTCCGGAGAAATTATGTTTTATAGATGCTTGTTATATATGCACAGATGCAGACCACGCCACCACACCATCATGCACCACCACTTGTTATAGACGCTACAGATGGATACCACCGTGATACACCACCGCAGGGGTCGGCAACCCTGAGAGGTGCAAGATGCACCCCCAGGGCGGTCCAACTGTTTTCTCGTGGGGTGCTTTATTTGCAGATTTTTTTTTAGTTAGCGACACCAAAGCTGTTTCACCGATATAGATCGACGAGCGCTTCCTGGCGCTGTATCACTTGAGGTGATCCGGCGCTGGATGCGCGTGCAGTGCACGCGCAGGCGGTTGCAATGACCATGGTGTATGTACATTTACCACTGTGCCAAATTGCAGCGCTCTAGGAGGCGTAGTTCGCCTGATATGGTAGAACGGTGTGCAACGGGATACCCTGTGCACGTGCCAGGTGCACCCCTCGAGGCAATCGGAATGCCTCGGAATGCATGTGTTGTGTCAATACGCACAACCGAGGACAATTATCGCGCCCAGTTTCGGTATCTTTTGAGCGGAAACGACCATTTCCGGAACAGGGATGAAAACCGCCTTCACGTGCACCGCACACGCATCCAGCACCCGATCACCTCAGGTGATACAGCGCCAGAAAGCGCTCGTCGAGCTCTATTGGTGCACCAAGTTTGGTGTCGCTAACTCGAAAATTTCAGAAATCAGAAGACTTCACGAGAAAATGGTCGCACCCTCTCCCCTGAGGGGGTGCAGCTTGCACCCCTTATGGATGCCGACCGCTTGGATGATGTATCGCGGTTGCGGGCATATGTAGCGTTTATAACAAGTGGTGGAGTCGGGTGTGGTGTGCATCTGTGCATATATATCAAGCATTTATAACAAATCATTTCTCCGGAATGGAGGTTCACTGCATTTTTGGGCTGTAGCGCCTGTCACCGGATTTCAATCTCAAGCCCACTTTGTGGATGTTTAGCACAGATCATTGGCTGGTTGTGACCAAACAAGGAAAACAAGTTATTGGTTCAGTTTTGCACAATATCGCCCTAAAGATAGCCTTACGGTGCCCATTGTATGGGCGCCACTTTTGCACGCGCCACCGGTGACATGGCGTACCCATGGCGATGCTGGTGGCACTAAAGAGAGGTGTGACACTCATAATGCCTGTGCCAAAATTGCGTGGACGCGGTGCTTGGCGTTCTCGAAATACAACCTTACTGGTAAAGATTTTAAGAAGGTGAAGGATATTGACCACAACAAGCATAGCCGTCCCACCGCACTCACCTTTCAACCTGTGCGGGCTAAACTTTGCATGCATATTATAGGTAACATAGTTACGCGTCACAGATACTCGTTTGTTTTGTGTGCCCTTTGTTTGGTCACAGGATGACACGAAAATAGGACATTATAGCTAAAATATGAAAATACTGCAGTTTGCACGTGCATGGCACGTGCATGAGGGGGGTCATGTGGGTTATTGTTACATGTGCCGATGAAAGGGATGTACCCCCACATAAATGTAAGATGAAACTTTCGCCATCTACATCAGGCTGCCAGAAGCGGCCAATTTTCTTTCAACATGGCTTGTATCGCACCGTGAAAGCACGTGCACTTTGCACCCCTGCTGCTGTCATCCCAGGTTGGGTGAGCCATCGCCACGCTGGTCAATGGTGGCTCCATTAACTATTTTTAGAATGGTGCGACAAAAGACTAGATTCGAGCCATGTCCAGGTCCCCTATGTAAAATCGGATATCTTGCCTCGCCTATTAACCCGCGAGTTACTGGGGGGGGGCTATTTCCCCCCTCCCGTTATTTTGCAATAACTCCTAAACGAACACCGTTATCGTCACCAAACTTGCAGTACCTTCTCTCACATCAATTCTACACATGTTGGCAAAATACAAAATATGAGGTTATGATAGGTCAACCGGGAATGACGTCAGAGTGACGTCATGTTCTTCGTTTTTTGTTGCAAAATAATGGTTTTCGGAAAACGCTGTCAAAGGTACGATGTTTAAGATAAACTCAATTGTCTTACATTAAATTACTGACAATAGACCGTGCTATCAAACTGCTATCTCGGATTTTTGAGTTTTTTTCATTCAAAATTTTGAGAAATCCAAATACATTTTTTTTTGTTTTTACAAAATTTTAAAGAAAAAATCAGAATTATCCAAAACCCGGAATATATGTGATCGAAATGTATGCGGTGAATATGTGTACCAAATTTAAAGTCGATATCTTCAAAAATGACTGAGTTATGACCTTTAAATGACCAAAATCGACCACCTCTCACAGCATTACTATGCATAAAAAACGCATTTCCATTTTTGCTTTTTACTTCTATTTATATGGAACAAACAATGTTCTAAGGTCATTTTTCGCGTTCTAGACGAAAAACAAACCCATAAACATGTGTTACAACGCCTAATGACCGTAATTTGCAGTTTGACCTCGTGACCTCAGATGACCTTGACCTGACCCAAGGTCATAAACAGCTTAGAAAGGTACTTAGAAGTGTCAGACACACGAATCATACCGATTTATCGACAGCTTATGCGTTTAATATCGCAATTTTGCGCGACAATTCCATCCATCGAGACCTTTCGACACGGTCAATCATTTTGTACTTGACCTGACCTGTGACATCATCGGTGACCTCACGGTCAACAATACTATGTTTCCCTCGATAAATTTCCCAGGGCTATCGAATGCCGTTTGAACTTTTATATTCGGTCCAGTAGTTCCGGAGATTAGAGGGGGGCAAAAAATAGCCCCCCCCCCCCCCCCCCCCCAGTAAGTCGCGTTATGAAATATACCCCAGTAACTCGCGGGTTAATGGGTCAACGGGTTAGCAAGGTCATGTTATTTTCACTCAAAATGTTCCGTTGTTGGCGGGTGGACGGGTCACCCATCATTTAGTTCTAGGCTATTTAAACTACGCTTAATTAAGACATCATGAGAAGACAACAATCGTGCATGTGTGTTTTCCTGTGGTGTGGTGCTTACAAAGTTTTTTTCAGACGAAAAGAGTTCATCTTCGTATCATATGCCTTCATGTGTTTTTACCACTTGTCCTTCTCCATCGTAATTGATTTGAGGCTGATATTATACTATTTATCATAGCTGCTATGTAGGTACCAACATTTAAACCAAATACTAGCTTGATGAACGAAAAAACATCCTTCACTGACATCTAAAACTGTGCCCCGCTTACCCCGTTTACATGAGTCGATCGGCTGTTATCGCACATTTACGATGAGCAAACTGACGTAAAAATGACGATAACTCGACCCGTTTACTGAGTCAGGCGCCGGTGTTTGCGTAAATTTACGGTATCTGACCCGGCTCCAGCGCCCGTCAAAACAGGCCCAGTCTCCCCTCCCTTATCATCAGTTTAGCCACCCGCTAATTACGGAACAATTACGGCTTTCCATACGCCGACCGGCGGGACCCCCAGAGGCGGGACCCCCAGAGTACGGAACGGGCGCCAGCGGGGGTCCCGCCGGTATGGATATACCGGCGGGACCCCCGCTGGCGCCCGTTCCGTAATTCTTTGTCGGCTCCAGCCGGCAGATGCTCCTCTTCATCATTCGTCGCCGCCCTCATCCTTCGCATATAGCGTAAAACTATTAGTTACAAAACATTTCGAGAACATAAATACAAATATTCGGTAAACTATTGTTAACAAGCTTTACAATTTTAACTAAATTTGTGTAAAATATCTTTAAACAAAATGAAAGAATAGATCATACGTTTCGTTGTCAGTCGTCTAACGTAAAGTTACGATAGCGCTAGTGAACATTTACGATATGCCAGATCGTCAGTTTCGCTCCGCCAGGGCCCATTTACATGAATATTTGTTTTTTGCTTGTCGTCAGTTTCGCTCACTCATGTAAACGGGGTCATTGCCTCACTGGTAACAGAACTTGTGGTCTCGCAAGTCAGGTATTGCATTTCAGTCTACGGTAATGGTTTGAAGAAAAACTTGGACCGAATCGAAAAGGTACTCAACTTCGGAGCAAGGGTCATTTCCGGCAGGCGAAAATTTGATCTGTGTCTGACCTTTGAGACCGTCTGGGCTGGCTCCGGCCACAACAGTTAGTAGATCTTTTCACCTTAAAGGGAATAGTACACCTTGAGAAAAGTACGTGGAATGATGGAAAAGAGTGTCCTGATGACGGTTCTGGCATTCGTTTTATTTGCGAAAAAGTACCAATTTGTCATAATTGGAAAAATATTTATATTAATACATATGACGTCACAATAATCTTGCGTCACCAAAACCAGTAGTGACGTCATACCGGCAAAAGTCTATCCTTGAATCAGAATATGTAAGCAACACTAACAACCTCATTCGATGGGTCGCGACTCGCGAGTATATTGGTCGCGATTGAAAATGTGTGAATGTTTCCACTATGGTCTTGTACGAGTAGAGCTGGAGTGGCGTTGCGTGAACACATACCCATAATGTGAATGTGCATAAATAAATGCGATATACCTACCCACAAATGTGTTTATATGTGTGTGCATCGGTATGTGGTGAATGTAAATACACATTGCAGCTACCGGTACTAGCCACCCATCAAAGGGTGTGCCTTTTCAAGACGAGTGTGGACATTATCTTCAATTGGAAATCCAATGAAAATTGACAAAGTTATAGCCAATAATATTTCGAGCTAAGCGGCACTTCAACGTAAACAATAAAAAAACTTTGTCCAAATTGAATCAATATATTGCATGAACACCGACCAGCCACCAATCAACAAATGCGTCTTATCACTAAGCATCTATTGGTAATTTTCAATTGGAAATCGGTTCACAATTGACAGAGGTAATTACTTAAAACTGTAACCACAGGCAGAATGTACCCCTAATGTATCTCAGTTACAGGTGTATGTGCTTCTATTGCGGAGAATATTTCAGCTACCGGTATTAGCCACCCGTCAAAAGGTGTGCCTTTTCAAGACGAGTGTCGGTATTATTCTCAATTGGAAATCCAATGAAAATTGATAACATTATAGCTAATAATATTTGTAGCTCATGAACACATGATGCGTTTCGGTGGCGGCCGGTCCAAATAGCGCAAACGTTGTTCTATTACCCTGGCGAAAACGAAGTGCAGTAGGAATACTAATGACGTATGCGAAACGTCTCAAGATTTGTCCCTTTAAAATGACCAAATATACCCAACGGTTTTTGCGTTGAAACTCAGCAACTAGGTCGTTTTGGAAGGACAAATTTCAGATTTGGAGATTTATCAGTACTCCCGACAATCTGGCTATCTCAGTTAAAAAAGAATGTTAAAGGTGTACTATTCCCTTCAACCCCATTACCGGCTGGGGGGGGGGAAGATTCTGCCCACCCCTCAGGCTTTTCGCAGATATCTCCCGAACCGCTGGGAACACACCCATGCAATTTTAGGACTTTTCCTAGAATTGAATTCCGCATATGGAGTTACAATTTTGAGTTCCTAACCTTAACAGAGGCGGTTCCAGGGCCCGGTTTTTGGAGTTGTTTGTGACATTTGGCGATAATACGGAGATGCGATCTTCACGGTTTCTTCCTAACTGCCTGAAGTATAAAGGAGTTACATAGGTTTACGGTGATTGAAACAAGTACCAAATTAGTTGATTTTAGTGAACTAGTGTAGGAGTGGTCAGCAGCTGATCGTCACGAGATTGCCGTCTCCTTTGTTGGAGGTTGTTGACTTCAGGGTTCATTGACTCGTCAACAGTGCAGTGATTTGGCGTGCGATGATTGGTGGAGGTGACGGCTGCGTGTGATGACGCATTGTGCGTGGTGGCTCATGATTGGCGGAGCCCGCCAGCTGCGACTGGCCGTGGGGAATTCGGGGATTGGGGTTTCGGCGGCCGACGTTAACTGAGCTCTCGTTGTTTGTGCGATTTATTTGCCAATACAACGCGATAATGTAGCCCTTTATCGGACCACGTCTACACTATAATAAATATTGCACGGCAGAGGCGGTTTCAGGGACTTGAAAAGGGGAGGTTTCCAGGAAGTTTTTTTATATTTTGCCTCCCTTTTCGCTAACCCATGGCACCGCCTATGGATGCAAATATGCTTTATAACTGTAGTGTCCGATGTCACAATAACGCACCATTGCATTCATAAAAAAGTTTTATAAGGCATTTATTTTACCCCCATATTTAGTGACCTGAAAATGCCTGATTTTTTAATTTTAAAAAGTCACCGTTATATATCAATTCCTAATTCAATATCTATCGATCCCCATTAGTTGCGTTCAAATCGGTTGATAAACATGCCAGTTGTGGTGGATCAAATATACCTCTAATTTTGTTAGTTTTTGCCCCCTATTGCCCCCCTATCAAAAAATTTAGGAGAAATGTAGATTGTGACGAGGGAAATCGAACACCGTTTGATTTGTGAAATTCGGACGGGTGGATCTCGAGATCTCCGGGGGGCGACCCCCCCCCCCCCTCCCCTGCCGCTAATAGGGGTAAAAATGAGCCTGCCGCTACCTTGCACACAAAGTTGTCAGCAGTGGCAAGCACTCGCAGATGCACTCGCAGCTGTTTTTCAATTTAACTGTGAGAAAAGGGAACGAAACACTCGGCAGGACCATTTGTACGCAGTTCCTCGATGTCGAACGGAGGCCGGTAAACGACGATTTTGTGTTAGGGCACCAAACCTCTACAATAGTATTCCTGCCGAGCTGCATGGAATGCGCCAGGCGACTTTCTCCCGCAACTTGAAACAATTACTTCGCAATGTGTAAAGGCTGAAACACAGTCTTCGCGCAGCTGCGCGAAGTGGATGTGGGTGCTTATTCAAATACATTGAACGGAGGTTGCAACAACTGCACGATGCGCACGATGCGGGAAGAAAAAATCAACTGATGAAATTTACCCATGTATTTGAATAGGCACCCGCATCCACTTCGCGCAGCTGCGTGAAGACTGTTTCAGCCTTTAATCCCATAGTTTCACTATACACTGAGTGTTTTGTCAAACGCATGAACATGCACTATATGCAAGTGAAGGAAGTTTGTTGACGTGTGTAAGTGTGCATGTGTATATGCGTGCATCATGTATGTGGGTATTCGTAGTTAGCTATTGAGTGCGCATTTTTTACGTTCATTAGGTCATTCGTGAATCGGGGCATAATAGCCACTGCGCCTAGTTGAGACCCCATGTCTGTAAAAATAAATAAATAAATACATCTGACAACAACCAGAACAATTACGCAGTCTAAATGGTGTTGCTATGCAAGAAGCCATTGCGCCTGGCCCTGATATTATAACGTACAAACAAAGGCGGGCCGTGGAAGCTACGTGAGAAGCGTGTATAGCTTTCATTGTCAGGATGTAGATAATAACGTTTGTAACACGTGCCTTCAGCGATAACCTGCCTCCTCCAACACAAACCAATAGCAACAGGTTGACCTTCTATTACCCTGCATTAGTTGCATGGCAACGTTACTAGATTTGATGTAGTCAGATTGCGAACTCACTTCACTTACACACGTTATGAGACCTTTCACAATAACTGCCGACTTGAAGCATTATACTGACTTATGTTCAGCATTTGTTACATCCAATATCGACTCCATTTTCTGCCTCTGCATATCCACCTCAGCCATCAATGTCATGCTGGCTTAGCAGCCTTCTCAGACCGGTGCTGACTAACGTTCTCCAATACCGGACGCTGCCCCTGCACCAGTCGCCACCACAGTTACAGCAACTGTCGCCTGGCCAGCTGTAAACATGTATCTTCAGACCGTAAGAAGCAGCCCAAAGTACTATCTATCTACCAGCCGTTCCATCCCCTCAGCAAACTTATGTTCCCTATTCCCTGCGGGCGGCCAAAATTACGTTAACCTGCGGGGGGGGGGCAGATTCTGCCCCCCCCCCCAGGCCCCAGAGATCTGGAGAACCGCTCGGTCGATTTCGATGGGGAAAATTCGATTCGTCATGACAAGATCTCTCTTTTTGGACCCCAAAATATTTATTTTGTGTTGAAAAAATAAGAGGCCAGGGGCAAAAAAATACGAAACTTTTGGGTGCTTTTTGAAAGGTCATTGCGGCCATGTGGCTCAACCGATGTTCATGCCCCAAACGTTTTTGAGCTTCAAATGTACTGGTCTTGAATATAACCACAAAAAAACAGAACACAAAATGCAAAATCATAGGCGTATTCAGGGAATGTAAAATGTGGGGATTTTCTGATAAAAATATGTGCTGTTCGTGATTGTTTGGGACGACACGAACGTCACATGTGTGCATTATATGTTGTAATTTGTTAAATTTAATATATTACGCATAGGCGGATCCAAGAAAAAAAAACATGGGGGGCACCATGCGGGTAACGCTTTTATCATCTTACTAACGCCCCTCGAACTCGGTTCCTATAGGACGTAGACAAAAACCGAAAACACCTTTCGAAAGCTCGTCAAAAAAACATTTTGAAACTACTTCGGTCATGTTTTTGGCTAAAGTCAATAATGAGTTCACCAGAGGTCACCACAGATCAGATTTTCAAGTATAAATATATATATATATATATATATATATATATATATATATATATATATATGTATGTATATATATATATATATATATATATATATATATATATATATAGATAGATAGATAGATAGATAGATAGATAGATAGATAGATAGATAGATAGATAGATAGATAGATAGATAGATAGATAGATAGATAGATAGATAGATAGATAGATAGATAGATAGATAGATAGATAGATAGATAGATAGATAGATAGATAGATAGATAGATAGATAGATAGATAGATAGATAGATAGATAGATAGATAGATAGATAGATAGATAGATAGATAGATGGATGGATGGATGGATGGATGGATGGATGGATGGATGGATGGATGGATGGATGGATGGATGGATGGATGGATGGATGGATGGATGGATGGATGGATGGATGGATGGATGGATGGATGGATGGATGGATGGATGGATGGATGGATGGATGGATGGATGGATGGATGGATGGATGGATGGATGGATGGATGGATGGATGGATGGATGGATGGATGGATGGATGGATGGATGGATGGATGGATGGATGGATGGATGGATGGATGGATGGATGGATGGATGGATGGATGGATGGATGGATGGATGGATGGATGGATGGATGGATGGATGGATGGATGGATGGATGGATGGATGGATGGATGGATGGATGGATGGATGGATGGATGGATGGATGGATGGATGGATGGATGGATGGATGGATGGATGGATGGATGGATGGATGGATGGATGGATGGATGGATGGATGGATGGATGGATGGATGGATGGATGGATGGATGGATGGATGGATGGATGGATGGATGGATGGATGGATGGATGGATGGATGGATGGATGGATGGATGGATGGATGGATGGATGGATGGATGGATGGATGGATGGATGGATGGATGGATGGATGGATGGATGGATGGATGGATGGATGGATGGATGGATGGATGGATGGATGGATGGATGGATGGATGGATGGATGGATGGATGGATGGATGGATGGATGGATGGATGGATGGATGGATGGATGGATGGATGGATGGATGGATGGATGGATGGATGGATGGATGGATGGATGGATGGATGGATGGATGGATGGATGGATGGATGGATGGATGGATGGATGGATGGATGGATGGATGGATGGATGGATGGATGGATGGATGGATGGATGGATGGATGGATGGATGGATGGATGGATGGATGGATGGATGGATGGATGGATGGATGGATGGATGGATGGATGGATGGATGGATGGATGGATGGATGGATGGATGGATGGATGGATGGATGGATGGATGGATGGATGGATGGATGGATGGATGGATGGATGGATGGATGGATGGATGGATGGATGGATGGATGGATGGATGGATGGATGGATGGATGGATGGATGGATGGATGGATGGATGGATGGATGGATGGATGGATGGATGGATGGATGGATGGATGGATGGATGGATGGATGGATGGATGGATGGATGGATGGATGGATGGATGGATGGATGGATGGATGGATGGATGGATGGATGGATGGATGGATGGATGGATGGATGGATGGATGGATGGATGGATGGATGGATGGATGGATGGATGGATGGATGGATGGATGGATGGATGGATGGATGGATGGATGGATGGATGGATGGATGGATGGATGGATGGATGGATGGATGGATGGATGGATGGATGGATGGATGGATGGATGGATGGATGGATGGATGGATGGATGGATGGATGGATGGATGGATGGATGGATGGATGGATGGATGGATGGATGGATGGATGGATGGATGGATGGATGGATGGATGGATGGATGGATGGATGGATGGATGGATGGATGGATGGATGGATGGATGGATGGATGGATGGATGGATGGATGGATGGATGGATGGATGGATGGATGGATGGATGGATGGATGGATGGATGGATGGATGGATGGATGGATGGATGGATGGATGGATGGATGGATGGATGGATGGATGGATGGATGGATGGATGGATGGATGGATGGATGGATGGATGGATGGATGGATGGATGGATGGATGGATGGATGGATGGATGGATGGATGGATGGATGGATGGATGGATGGATGGATGGATGGATGGATGGATGGATGGATGGATGGATGGATGGATGGATGGATGGATGGATGGATGGATGGATGGATGGATGGATGGATGGATGGATGGATGGATGGATGGATGGATGGATGGATGGATGGATGGATGGATGGATGGATGGATGGATGGATGGATGGATGGATGGATGGATGGATGGATGGATGGATGGATGGATGGATGGATGGATGGATGGATGGATGGATGGATGGATGGATGGATGGATGGATGGATGGATGGATGGATGGATGGATGGATGGATGGATGGATGGATGGATGGATGGATGGATGGATGGATGGATGGATGGATGGATGGATGGATGGATGGATGGATGGATGGATGGATGGATGGATGGATGGATGGATGGATGGATGGATGGATGGATGGATGGATGGATGGATGGATGGATGGATGGATGGATGGATGGATGGATGGATGGATGGATGGATGGATGGATGGATGGATGGATGGATGGATGGATGGATGGATGGATGGATGGATGGATGGATGGATGGATGGATGGATGGATAGATAGATAGATAGATAGATAGATAGATAGATAGATAGATAGATAGATATATATATATATATATATATATATATATATATATATATATATATATATATATATATATATATATATATATATATATATATATATATATATATATATATATATATATATATATATATATATATATATATATATATATATATATATATATATATATATATATATATATATATATATATATATATATATATATATATATATATATATATATAAATATAACTCCAAAAATTTACCTGATAAAAATGTCCCCCTGCAATGGTGGGGCCCCCTCGTGGTCCGACGGGGCCCCCTTGAGGTCGTCCTCCCCCCCCCCCCCTACAAACATCATGTGTGCGCGCCTCGATATTGGTTTAAATTTTGAATAGGTTTTCCATTCGATCAATAAATCCGGATATGTTCTTAAACAGAAGTTATCTAATGTAAGTTAAAACATACGGGCATTTCACCAAGTTAAATTGTGCACCACTTCGTCCATTGCTGCCTGTGTTGTCCGCAATGCGTCTAAGACTGATTTAATATTTCTTCTAATATATACCGTCCAAAGTAAATGCAATATTTGTTTTACAATGCTTTACACATTAAACATTCTACATTAATTCAACGAATAGGAACCACAGATAATTTGAAGTGGGCCCCTTGATATGCCCCTCTATTCTTAAGACAAAAGGGAAACGCAAACTCATCCAGGGCAGTTGAACCGAGTAGGTGGGCTCTTCTTCGACTTATGACTTGAACGGGACCCTGGCCTTAAAATCCTGAACCGAAACCGAGTCGCCACTGTCGGCCGGTATCCCACCGACCTCAAGTCTGTGACTCATGTGTGGAGCTTTTTGGTGATTGGTGAACATTGGTGAGCAAACTATCACACGGGCGGGTTGTACAGGGCGGGTTGTACAATCGTTGAAATGGTCCTTTTAGAGTTAAAATACCTCTAAATTCAACATTTTTTTTAACATATTTCGAATTGAAGTATACAATTATAATACATTCCAAATTGAAGTTAGAGTTCAAAACCAGCAAAAACTGATGGAATAAGCACAAAGTTTTTGGGACAATGAAACCATCAACTGAGCATGAAACTCAACCCAGGCCTTGACTCTGACTCACCTAGCATCTTGATGACGGCGCGTCGGGCGGCAATGACTCCCGCTCCTCCCGAGGAGCCTCCTCCGCCTCCGTGGACGCTTCCTCGCGACATGTGCCGCAACCTGCCCGACCTCCGCAGCCGCAGCCCGATCAGCACGTACAGCAACGTGATGATCATCATCGGCACCACGAAGAACATGATGGACGATACCTCGAAGATGTAGGGAAAGAGACGACGGACGACGTTGCAGTTGGCCGTATCCTGTTTGATGTTCCCGCTGGCGTCGAGCTTGTACTTGATGCCGAACTGCGCCGATGGGAAGCAGGCGCAGACGAGCGCCACGATCCAGATGAAGGCAATGTTGCGGACGGTGCGCGGAAGGCTCGACATCGTCTGCTGGAGCAGAGGGTGGCAGATGGCCATGTAGCGCTCCACGGTGAAGAATACGATCGTCAGGATGGAGGCGTTGGTGGACGTTTCCGCGCACAGACCGTGGACAATGCAGAAAGTCTCGCCGAAAACGTACGGCTGACCCGGAGTCCAGAACGAGTAGAGCTCGAACGGAAGGCCGGTGACGAGGAGCAGGAGATCCGAGATGGCCATGCTGAAGAGATAGTAGTTGGTCGCCGTGTGCATGTACCGGTTGTAGACGATGACGATGCAGGTGACGGTGTTGCCGATGGCGCTCAGGATGAAGATGACGACATAGAGGATGGTCATCGGAATGACGGTGTGCATCGCCACCGCGGTGACGGTGCCGTTCTGCCACTCGGTGGCGTTACTGTGCGTGAGGTTGAGAGATATGGTGTCGTTGAAGATGAATTCGAAATCGCCGCCCGGCACACTGCCGTTCAAGGCGGTCATGTTGAACGGAGAAGTTGGCGAGCGGGAAGTAATCGGCGAGAACCGAGGAAGCGGAGAAAAGTGGAGCACGAGCCAGAAGGCAAAATCAAAAGTTTGTCACAGTTATTTCAAATCGAACCAACTCGATGACGTGTAGATTCTCACCAGTTCGAAGCCATCAAAATTGTATATCAGGAGCAGTTACTCGCGCTACTGTGGAGTCTCTGTCACCGCTACATGATATGCGTTTATCACTTTGTTCCTCACTGTTTGCTCGCCACCGCCTCGACAGACGACACTTTCGACACACGACGTTACGGCGTCGGCGAAGCTCACACCCCGACACCGGTCGTCCGACTGTCGCGTCGACCTCCACTCTGCACGCGCGGCGAGCCGTCGTCTCCGACGCGCGCACCGACGCCGCCGGCCCGTCGGAGGCGTATCCGCTCTAGTTTCCGAGAGCGGCAATCTTCCTGACACGTTGACGTCCGGATGACCTCTAACGAGTGGCACTGTGAAGTTGCCCCAGTTAGCACTGGGACGACCATACAGTCCCGGAATTCAGTCGATTGAGTGCACAGATGCCGTATTGAAGACGCGGTAACGACTCCGGGTATTCCGGATGTCAACGCTAATTACGTCCGGTGCGGCGTATGACGGCGTCTCGCTTACAGGCGTTCGGGTCTTCGTGACGGAGATATTGCCACCTGAATGTTCTCAACAAGCAGCAGCTGAGACGATGGAAAGTAGGTCATAGCTTAGGAGAATTTGCGCAGGAGCGCAGGAGCGCAGGAGCTGGAGACAGCAGGCGTGAGGTAAGCGGTTGTAGCAATCTTCTGTCACTGAAGTATTCTGCGTCATTCTACAGTAATTTGGCGTCACTGTTAGATGACTGTAATGTTCCGAAGATGACGACCTTGAATTGTTGAATGTGACTTGTCTCCAGCAGAGCCCTGCAAAACAGAGAAATCAGTAGGTCATTTGTCGTTATTAGTTGACTTTAAGCTACCGATTGTGATGCTCGAGCATATACAATAATTGTCTTGTTCAAAACGTAAATGATAACCCAATTTCCTGGGTCATGATGAATTTCTGACAACAATCCTCATATCACGACGAAGATCAGAACACAGACCAAGTGCATGGCAATTTATAAAAATACAAATTTATATTACAAAGGACAAGCTCGATACATTTGACCTCGTCTGTTCACAGGAGCACAAGTCCGGCTGGTCCCCTGAGGGCACAAGTGGCGCACATCACCAAAGAGTGAATTATGACCCTAGAGGCACCCTAGAGGCACATTATATCGCAGAAGTGCCAGCGAGCTCATGTTCTGGGAGCTGGCAAGGCCCTCGGAAGCCGCCAGACGTGCAATCCTACAGAAAGTTACGGTTATATTTCATCACTGAAAGACAGTGTACAAAGGGCGGCTGATAAGGAACTCACAAGGCCCTCGGAAGCCGCCAGACGTGCAATCCTACAGAAAGTTACGGTTATATTTCATCACTGAAAGACAGTGTACAAAGTGCGGCTGATAAGGAACTCACAAGGCCCTCGGAAGCCGCCAGACGTGCAATCCTACAGAAAGTTACGGTTATATTTCATCACTGTAAGACAGTGTACGAAGGGCGGTTGATAAGTTCGAAGCCCGATATATAAAGGCGTGAGCCAGATGGCTCGCTTTCACACAATCTAATGTGTGGTGAGTTTTCGAGCACACCAAAATGCATTGTTCTAAATGTATTTGAATTTGTGCTTCTGTCAATTAAAAGCTAGAAGTTGGCTGTTATTAAGGAAATGAGCAAGATCGGACCATTAGCACGTGACTTCAAAGGCCCGTCACCGTCACCACCGACGAGACTTGATGAACAGAGTCCATGCCATGATCGTGGCAGATGGACGGTGCGATGCATTGCTACGGAGCTTGAGATATCCAGGGATATCCAGAGATACTTGAGATATCCAGGGAGGGCGTGCATGTCATTATCCAGGGAGGGCGTGCATGTCATTATCCTTCATGGTCTGAACATGTCGAACGTCTCGGCTCGGTGGGTCCCCAAACTTCGTGGAACTTATAACAAAACGCTCGTTGTGACGCTTCAAGTGATAATGCCCGCATTTCTGAAGCAGATCCGACGACTTTCTTGGCAGAATATTGAGGCTGGATAAAAATGGGTTCATCGCCTTCGACAAGAGGCAAAATAACAGGCCGAACAGTGCAAACATTCAGATTTCACACTTCCGAAAACGGTTATTCAGTGAAGTCTTCTGGCAAGGCCACAACCACAATCGTTTGGGATGCTGAATGGCCAATCTTGCTGGGCTTCCTGGAAAAGGGTTAAACTAGCGCAGCTGCCTACTGTGATGATTTGCTGAAGGAACTGGAAGAGAAAATCAAGAGGAAGCGACGAGAGGTGCCCACGAAAAGCGTCGTGCTCCACCAGGACAGTGCTCCGCCACGCATCAGCACGATAGCCATGAATGTCATTGAGTACCACGGGTTCAAACTCGCCCGCACCCGCTATAGTGTAGCCAGTTCAGG
Organism: Chirona hameri; assembly: GCA_036785665.1. Lineage (NCBI taxonomy): Eukaryota > Metazoa > Arthropoda > Thecostraca > Balanomorpha > Balanidae > Chirona > Chirona hameri. The sequence continues at coordinate 52,513 of JAXIVJ010005940.1, forward strand.
AGCCAGTTCAGGACCCCTGACCCGCACCCGCTATACTCCCCTGAACTGACTCCATCGGACTACTTTTTCTCCCTGAACCTGTAAAACATTCCCAAACCTGAAAAATGAGATGAGTGGAGGCCAGCCACTTTGCCTCCGATGATGCCGTCATCGAGGTCATGGAGGCGTTTCTGGAGACGAGATATAAATAGTTCTGTAAGAATGGTATATGATGTGTCAGGACCGTTAGAATGAGTATGTTGTCATAAAAAAACTACGTCGAAAATAAAACGCGTTCGTGGGATTTAGCAACTAGTATGACGGTATGCTAAACTGAACGAATGGACTCTAGACGCATATGTTCTTTTAAAAAAGGCCAATTTTGTATCATAAACTTGTTATGAGCTTAATACATGTTCCCACAGCTATTGAATAGTGATAATATGGCCTAAATCAGTCAAATGTTTCTTGGAATGTATAATATACTAAGACTTTTATACCAAAACTTCTCAGAAACTTTTCGGAAACTTTTCAGAATCTTTTCAGCGCAATAATCCTTCGTGGAAACGGCTATTATGTATTATTTGTATATCATGTGCAAAAATTATGTTCATGCAACAATATCGCCGGTACAAAATAGTGTAGCAAAATAGCAAAATAGCATCTCGTTCAGTCGGTGGCCGCGTAATCAGGAAACTGGGAGGAAATGTATCCTTCAGAGCGAACCATCCCGTGCAAAATTATCACGTCCATTATCACCTTAATATTAATGCAATTGTGTCGCATTTAATTACGGTTGAAGCGTGACTTTCCGGCGCGGTTACCCGTCTTAGCCTCATTAATGCCTGAAGCTCATTTCGGAAATCCCAACACCAAACATTGTATTACCATTAAACGGAAATGACAGAACTTTGCGGCGAAGTGGTCGGGATCAGCTATCGCGGACGATACCACACGACAGTATAGCACGTGCTGAATATCGCTGAATAGGCTCATCAGCCCAGGCTATAGAACAACTCAGCTGCTCAGCGGGGGCTCAGCGCGGCGCTGTTACGGCCAGTATCGAGGTCAGGACAACTCAGCTGCTCAGCGGGGGCTCAGCGCGGCGCTGTTACGGCCAGTGTCGAGGTCAGGACAACTCAGCTGCTCAGCGGGGGCTCAGCGCGGCGCTGTTACGGCCAGTGTCGAGGTCAGGATAAACACGTCCAGTGACATAACATGTCGGCCAGTGCTAAACAGCATCTGCCGTGGACGTCCATGCCAGAAAGGGGGACGAATTTACCTCTGTAACTGGACCTCGGTATGTCACCTGAGCGGTGACAGGTTTCAATCAGTGCAATGAAAGTCGTTGTCGTTTTATGTATTGCAATGCATAATGAAGTAAACTACATTATAAAGTAGCAACATACATGAGCTTGTGCATATGTGCAAGTGGCGTTTGATGCATGATAAGTACTGCATGATAAAAGTGCATTTGGATTGCTGTGATATTTTATGCTCTGCATCCTATCATAGGATGCCGAAAATACTTTGAGAGTGGCAACCACGCCAGTAAGAGCCTGTATTTTGCTTATATCAGTGCATTTTGATGCAAGTAATTAAGCATGCATACAAGATGTGCAGTCATGCAACTAACTAAAATGTTGATATGATTGTTGATATGCTGATACGTATATGTTGATATGTTGATATTTCAAAAAGGGAATATGAATGGCATGACCACTTCATCTTCAGCATCAGTACCTAGTATCTGCTGATGCTGAAGATGAAGTGAATGAATGATGAAATTCCGTCTACTTCACTTCATACATTTGTCTGACTTCGTCGATCTATCAGTGGGATTTCCCCTCGGAGCTTTTCACAAATAAATAAAGAAAATATATCGATAAAGTATGAACATCAGATATGTAATACGAGCGGGCTGAAGCCCAGCGCAATTTATACCATATCACGTGAGGCTCCGACATGATATCTCAAGGCACCACGTAGGCCATAGCCTACTCGACACGCGATAATATATTCTCCCTAAGGCTACGTCACAAAACGTATCTATCATTTTTCCCGAATTTATGACATCATTCGTTATACATATTCCGTCTGTTCCCGTATCAAATGTTGATGATAAATGGAAATGAGACTGATAAATATCGCGCTGGAAAATATTGTAATGTTGCAAATATAAATAGAATAATGTAATGCAATATGACGTACATAGCCAGAACATTGCTTTTGTGGCCTTGGCAACTAGTGCGCTATCAGGCATCGTAACAACTTTTAAAAGCTTGGTCTAATAATGCAGGGAAACCACCAAAAGGAACGGCACTAAAGGAACGGAACGGCACAAAAGGAACGGCACTAAGAATGAAACCACCAAAAGGAACGGCACTAAGGAACGGCACTAAAGGAACGGCACTAAAAGGAACCACCAAAAGGAACGGCACTAAAGGAACGGCACTGAAAGGAACCACCAAAAGGAACGGCACTAAGGAACGGAACGGCACCACCAAAAGGAACGGCACTAAAGAACGGCACTAAGAATGAAACCACCAAAAGGAACGGCACTAAGAATGAAACCACCAAAAGGAACAGCACTAAGAAGGAACGGCACTAAAGGAACGGCAGGAACGGAAAGGAACGGCACTAAGAAGGAACGGCACCACCAAAAGGAACGGTACTAAGACCACCAAAAGGAACGGCACTAAGAATGCAGGGAAACCACCAAAAGGAACGGCACTAACAATGCAGGGAAACCACCAAAAGGAACGGCACTAAGAATGCACCACCAAAAGGAACGGCACTAAGGAACGGAACGGCACCACCAAAAGGAACGGCACTAAGAATGCAGGGAAACCACCAAAAGGAACGGCACTAAAGGAACGGCACTAAAAGGAACGGCACTAAAGGAACGGCACTAAGAATGCACAATGTGAAACTGTATTGTAGCCGCGTTAAAGAAATCGACGTTGCTGCATCCAAATGAATTGTCATTTATAAACTTTGTATTCATACAAAACAAAACAAATTAAGAGTATTTATGTGACAAAAAAAAAATATTATGTGACCTGCTCAGTATATATATAAAACAAAACAAAAACAGGAAAGCTTTGTATTATCACAAAACAGGAGTTGTTTGCGATTGAAATATGTCATGGAATACAGAAATCAATGAATGCAAAATAAGTCTGCAACTCCTAACGAAATTAATTGATCACTTAACCCGGCAGTCACTGGGGTATATTCTGTAACACGACTCACTGGGGGTGGGGGGGTTAGCTCCTCCCCCTGGTATCTTCAGAACCAATGATCACAGCGGGACGCGAAAGGCGGCATTCGAAAGCGCTCAATGAGATAAGCCTAACACAAACTTAACAAAAATCAAATTAAGGTCATATCTCAGGTCACGGTCAAGTCAAACGTCAAAATCGAGGTATTTGAGTTTATGGACAATACTTGCCATCCATGGCATTCGATTGCGCCTAAAGTGCTGTCAAAGGTATGATACATATCCCACATGAGCTAAAGAAAGATTGTTGGAAAAGATCAAGGTCAAGGCCAGGTCACAAAAGGTCACTACACACAAAATATCTACGAAAGTCATGCAGCACATGTTTTATGGATGCTTTTACGCGTAGAATTCGATAGTGGTAGTCATTTTACTACCTGACTTCATTTACAAGTTAGTGTCAAGTTCAGGTCAAGTTCAGGTCACTGAAGGTCAAAATTTGAAATTAATAAATCGAGAAAAAAACATGTTTCTATATCAGTTTTATCTGAAAAAAAAACAGTGCTGGCATTGATTTGTCTGTATCCGGTCAATAAAAGCCAAAAAACGCAATTTCAAAATATGACGTCATGATTTACCCATACTTTATATGCCATGACAGTCAAAAAAGATTATATCATTTTGAAATTTGGTATGGTAGTTGCCCATATGTCGTTATCTGACTTATATTCCGGTTTTTTCAATATCTTTGAAAATTTATTTTGTGAGCATTTTTTTCATATTTTTTTTAATTGTGGGGTCAAAACCATTTTGTTTTTAAATTTCGAGATAGCTGGTTTGTAGCCCTTGCAATTTTCTATCTTGTAGCGTTTTTCGATTGCATTTTGCTTCAAATGCGGCATTTGTACGGCCTGGCAAAGTTTAGCCGATTTTGGTGTCAAAATCGTGTTTAGTGACGTCACTAAATTTACTATATCTCAAACAAATTCTGACGATTTTTTTTTTATTTGTTCTCAAGAGGTGTAAAAATGATGCCCGGAGAGGTACTGAAAGTTTGGTGTCGATATCTGCATTAGTTATTGACATATTCCTAATATTCCTAAAGGGGGGCTAAACAAAGCCCCCCCCCCAGTGACTCGCGGGTTAAGAAAAAAACAGAAGGTAGTCGATCTCGTGCTCCAGGTACATACATACAATGTGCAGGCGACCGGTACGAACAAATACACATCCCGTGTCGCATTTCCAATCTCCAACTGCAACGACGAATCAGCGAAGAACAACGCTCTAACAAGCTGTGTCGAATCCCTGTACCGGTTGACTGTTGTTTAGACAAGTCGGACCGGTGACAGCGGTGACAGCGGTGACAGCAGTGACAGCGGTGACCGGTGACGCCAGCGGTGCGCCATCTAACCACGGCATTGTTTGCAGACAAGAAAACTTATCGCCGTGAAACCTGCTCCCCCAAATGATCTCAGTCGACGAGACAACATAGCCATGCTAATCAGACTTTCCGCCGTCCTCTGATATGCAAATATCCGTGCGGTAAATAACGATAAACAAACGGCAAATCCGCCGGGCGGAGGATCAGATTGCAGTCCTAACACGGCTACACCTGAAGAACGGATTGTGGTCACGCGACATAGCGTGGCGCCAAAGTCCGCCGTCCAAGTTTGGCGTCGAAATCTATCGTCAAAGTCTGGCGTCGATTCAAATAAATTGCATCCAGCGTTGAAAAGCTGAAAAGAAAAACAAAAAAGAGACTATTCGTTGATTTGTTTGAAAAGTAGGCTCCGTTCCGTCACAATAGCAGCCAGACGTCTGACGTCTGACGTCTGACTTTTAAGTGCTTGTCAGGACTATGTTACCGGCAGGATTATGACAGGATTATGTTACCGGCTTACATGCTGACGGATGGCTGTGGGTCTTGACTCTTGAAGCATCAATGTGGCTTTTCTGGGTAAACACGGGCCAGAATAATTGTAGTGTCTCCATTCGAGTTCGATATTGAGTTGGTTGTTTGTAACTCACGTAAAATAATAACCAGACGTCAAATGCTGGCCTGGGTTTTCCAACAGCAACAAAATAGAAAGCTCACATTTTCAGAGAATTTGTAAGTAGCCGTTTTCACGAAGGATTATTGCGCTGAAAAGTTTCTGAAAGATTCTGAAAGTTTTAAAAAACTACACAACTTTTAGATGCGATTTTTGGCTAGAAATGTCCCTCATAATTTTGTTATATGTTGGTAAGAATAAAATATGCTGACAAAATTGCGGTTTGGTGGTAAAAAGCAAGATCAGTATTGATATAATCTTCCTGAAAGTTTCAGGAAGATTCAATAAATACTTATCTTGTTTATTACCACCAAACCGTAATTTTGTCAACATATTTTATTCTTACCAACATATAACAAAATTATGAGGGACATTTCTAGCCAAAAATCGCATCTAAAAGTTGTGTAGTTTTTCAAAACTTTCAGAATCTTTCAGAAACTTTTCAGCGCAATAATCCTTCGTGAAAATGGCTAGTATATTTTACATGATTTTCGTCGAAACCTGGGCATGACCTTGTTGGCTTCAAGGGTTCACCTTTAACATGGGGGTTTGAACTGAGATAGCAGATTTGTAGAGGAGATAGAAAAGCGAATTGTGGTGAAAGAATTATCTCGATATGCTAAGTAATTTCCACACAGGACTAGTGGGCCACTTTTAGAAGAATTATAATTTCCCTAAAACTTGTTTCGGGTCCTCACAACGGTTGTTTACGTTAAAAGCAGCCTACGTATATATACCTAAAGTCCGTCGTTATTGTGGGCAATAGTTTCCATATACAAGCATGACGTCATGACAAGCATGACAATTATGACGTCAAGCATGACAATTATGACGTCATATGCATGACGTCATAATTGTCATGAAGTTTGTTATGGCTATGAAGGAGAAAAGAGAAATATGCCCATTTTTCGACGGATATCCATCTATCGTCCATACAAATGCCATATTCGTTTTTTTCAGCTCGAAATTCCCCGTATAGCCAAATTTCAAGACAACGTTCAAGTTGACCTATTCCCTTTAAAGGGACACTCCCACCTTCCCAAAAGCTGTCAAATGTACGCCGCTTGTGGTGCAAAATATGGAGTAATTGCTGCCGGACACGATCATGACATTTGTTTCTCGCAAACAGTGCTCAATTTAATAAAAAAGTTAAGTTTTAATATTTTGGTTGATGACGTCATATTGAGCTATAATAGAAATATACAGAAATCCTTTACGCTGCCAAAGCATGGCACAATTATTTCGAGACAATTCTGGCGCTTTGAATACAAAACAACCAATTACCAAACCATTTGAAACACGCAAATATCTCCAAAGTCTAACCTTAAAACAAGTCGACTATCATCACCATTTGGTAAAGAGAGGTGACGTCATCGGCTTTAGACCCCAATTCAAATACACGTGGGGTTTATTCGTTACAATTGTCAAGACCAAGCTCAAATTGCTTTTTGATTAGACCTATGTGGTTGTTTTAACTGCTACCCTACTTAATTTCAATGCAAATAAAACAGCACGGCTATCTCAACTCAAAACTAATGTTAAGGTGGGAGTGGCCCTTTAAGGCTTAAATTTATCCCACCGAATACCGTCAGGTTGTTGTCTTTGTTTCCTCTCCTGACACGTGCAAATCCAATTTCATGTGCGAATCCAATTTAACATCTAATCACGGGAAAATCCCATGTCATGTTTTGCGAATGACATCCAATATTAATACCACTGGGCTCCAAGCTCATTCTCTTGGTGTCCGGAACGCCTGCAGCGATGGTGTAACCATGGTAATATATGTAGTGCAGCAGTAATAATTTCACCTCAGTTAGTGGCGAACACGTATCGTTAGAGTACCTAACACTATTTGAGCGCCATGGGATGCGGTATGGATTGTTTCGATTTTTCGGAAGCACATAACTTCCACGGCCGCCGAGAAGTTTGCTCTGCGCTCCAAAGGCAGCTAGGTGGATTATTTTGTGGAGACTGTTGTTTGTGTGATCACACAGACAGAAATATATACTTTTGAAATATCATGAAGTTTAAAAACTGGGCTAGCGCACTATATGCTTCAAATGTGGGCAGTGGTCGCAAAAAAAAAAACAGCATAAATGCAGCTTGTCCAGCCAATACAGGCGTTTGAGCGCGAGCTACGACAGGGGCTGTCACCCGAGTTATTTGCTGTTGTTCTGTTTCTGCTGTTGAAAAGTGCATTTTGGTTGATGTACTAGACAATTAGCAGCTTTTTCGATTTAGCGCGCTGAGTCAATCTCCCAGGTTAACGCGCTGGTGACGTTCTACCGGGACTCACCGAAGCGTCTTAACACGCGCCCTGGAGGGGGGGGGGGCGAAATCCGCCCACCCCTCCGGTTTTTCGAGGATAGCGCAAACACGTTGCATACCTGTTCGGAAATTAACTACCCACATTATGTAAAATTATTGACCTCGGGTCATCTCAGGTCAGGCCACCAGACCAGGTCACATGATGACCCCACCTCCAAAACGTTTGCTGTAGTACCGCAGTCACAGATTTAGGCCGATTGGTTTCAAACTTGCAGGATTTGATAAGGTCATAGATACCTACAATTTGTTTATCTTGTATTTCTGATACCGGTGACCTAAGGTCAGGTCCATTTCGTGACCGCCCACACTGTTTTGTCAATAACTATCGACATAATACAGATAGAGAAGTGACAATGGCACCAATGTGTTTGTCTGGTCGAGACACGTCTCGCAATATGCAACATGACCTACTTGAGTCACTTCCATAGCTTATCATGATAAAGAACCATTTTCCCCCAACAAAATAACAATCATTGGAAAAACTGGCAATTGGAACCGGAAGTTCACTCTTGCACCCAACGGCGACCTATTTAGTGTCGGCGATTTGTTTAGAAGTGCCCATTCAACAACGTTGAACAGATTGATACAAAAGCGTCAGATGTGTCGCTTTCCAATAGTGGAGGGAAATACCGATCATGAACTCCTTAAGAAGTATCTGTACTTGCTTTTTAATTTTTCGAAACTTCCAACTCTGAATTAGTGAATAATTGTATTTTATTCTTAAATTTATATCACATCATTTTAATACCATAACGGTAGCCAAAGAGATTGTTGCTAACAAAATCAAGGTAATTATTTCCCTGTAACGGCTCGGAAGAAATATGGAAATGCTCCATGGGGATCGTCTGCAGCAGAGATCGCCATGGGCCGGGCTGGCCCTATGGGCGCCCTATGGGCCGGGCTGGGCCTGTACTGGGTCAGGGCCGGGCCTCAACTTTAAGGATATCACTGGGCTCCGGGCGGTCCTGGGCCTGATAACTTTGAAGTAATGCGCGCGTCGCACAAGCTCAGGTCAGAGGTCAAAAATATTTTAACCAGCAGTCACTTCTAGTTAAGTCACTTCACTTCCATAGCAACACACAGGTGAGTGATATTTAGCTCACCATAATAAATATTGATTGAATAGTGTATCAATACTCAAATAAATGATACCAGTACTATCAGAGTTATATGCAATAGTAGTTAGTACCAGCCCCCGCCAAATGTTTGACATTCCTAAGTGACGTTTACTTCAAATTGCTCCAACTTGCAGTCCTATCCTATTACAGACAGTTGCAAGTTGGAGCAACTTGGAGGAGGTTAGAGGAGGTTCGAGGCGCCACTGGAACAGGCCCTTAGGGCCTGCTCGCGTCGCGTCGCGTAAATGTTTTTGTAGACAAAGAAGTGCCACATATAGCTTATATATTATATATATATATATATATATATATATATATATATATATATATATATATATATATATATATATATATATATATATATATATATATATATATATATATATATATTGCTTTGAAATTCGGTGTGGGCATCGGCATATATTTTTCTGGACATTAAATTGGGTTCAAAGACGAGCCCATGCTCAGAAACTATGGGACCGATCTGGGTCATTTCTTCACCATTCGATCTGGTGTGACCAAAAACGGTGCCGTTTTGGATTTTATACAGATTGGTCCACTCTAAGTAGACCAAATTAGACCAAACCCACCAAAAACCATTTCGGGTGGTTTTGGTCAAATGTGGTCCACTTATATTGAACCAAAATGGATAAAACTCAGGAAGACACTGTTTTGGACGACGACGTTTCGAATGGTGAAGAAATGACCCAAATCGGTCCAATAGTTTCGGAGCATGGGCTGGCCTTTGAACCCAATGTAATGTCCAGAAAAATATATGCTTGACATCGACCACTTATCGCTAGATGTGGCACTTCTTTGTCTACCAAAAAAAAAACGCGACCAGCCCCCAATGCAAAATGCAAATGGCGGCACCGCGCAGTCACACCTGACGCGACGGCCTGGGATGCTGTTATCTCCGTAACATGTTGACTCACATGTATGACGTTAGAAGCCTATTCGGTTTTGACCAATCGACTGGCTTCATGGAGAGATGGATGGCCGTTAGCTCACTTGTTCCCGTGACGTTTTGCCATTCGCTCATAGAATAGTAGCGAGTAGCGAACTACAGCGTCATTACTTGTTGGTGACGGATTCACACGTGGGTTATTGTGATGATTTCCAAGCAGCTACAGACCCTAACCCAACAAGAACAGGTGAATTGATCTCACGGTGGGTATTTTGTTTTGTGTAGCATTGAAATCATTTGAATGATATGATATGAAGGTCAGTTCATGATTTGAAATGTTATTCCTAGACACATTTCCTGGTTATGATCCCCGATGTAACGGTTTTCAGGCATTGTTCTGAATTGTTGTCCTGAAAAAGAAAGTGTGTGCTTAGGTAGGTATACATTGCTTGTCTGCATGAGTGCATAGGTTTAATGTACCTACCAAGCTTGAATTGTCAGCACATTTTGATCTCGGGAAATTGGTTTGGTAGTTTATTCATCATTATTCATTAGTATATCAGTATTTCTTGTTTTTGGCCTACCATCAGGTTATTTTTGTACTCTTCCATTGCAAAGATATGTACTCCTCCACCAACAAAAAAGTAGAATTCCCGCCCTGGGGGCCTGGGAGCAGGCGCGTAACCAACACTGGGGTCACTGGGGATCAGTTCCCAGTAGCATTTTCAGATTTTAAGATTACGTCTATGGACGTTGCATGAAAAGAATCGACTTCGAAGTGCCTCCGTCCCCACCTACTTTCGGAAGGTGGTTACGCCTATGCCTGTGAGCCAAATCACCACAGCAGTTGTTGCGCCATAAGCCACAATTATGACCTGCTTGTGGCTTGCCTTTGTTTTCTTTTGTCAATTTCAACTTATTATTTCTGTTAAGAACCTGCAATTTCTGACAAAACATTGCCAGTGTTTTCTTTTGCCAATTTCAACTTAGTATTTTGCTAGGATAATGATAACATTTTTGTGAAAATAAGATATGCTTAATCTGAAGGGGCCCGACGGTCCTGGGCCTCAATATTCTAAATTTGTCCAGGCATGGGCTTGGTGTTCATGGGCTTGGGCTGGGCCGGACAGGGCGTTGGTGGGACCGTGGCGAACACTGGTCTGCAGATAGTCGCTCGTGCCCACAGGGCCAGTGGTCCACTCCACAGCAAACGCGCTGGTAAACTCGTGGCAAAATGTCCCAGGAGCTTCCCAGTAAGCCGGTAAGCCCGGCAAGATGCCGCTACAACACACGTGTGGACCGTACGGCTCAGGTGAAGGCCGAGCCGGAGGTCATCCAGGCGAGTCAAGCACGGGCAGAACGGAGAGAATAGTGCGACTGTGCGACTTGCAGTGCTCGGAAAAGTTGGGAGTCTGCAGAGTTTGGCATTCAAATAAGCGGGGTCCAATGTGAACTCGACATCAATGACTCGACTGACCACTTCATTTTGTTGCATGACATCAGCTACAGGTACTGCACACTCTGTAAAACAGTGATACAATTTCACAATTACACAATTTTGAAAGGAATCTGTGTATTTTTTCGTTTAGAAATTATCAACTTTTACAAAGTACTGTTTATATATCATGCCAAGGGCAATTACACAATACTTTGCCAACTGCAGTGCCACGTTTCAGCTTGGATTGGATATAAAACTGCCAAACCTTCCGAGTTCAAGCCCAAAACATTCGTTCACTATCCCTGGTTGCAGTTGGGGCCAGTTTTCCCTTCTCTAATAAAACCGACGCCCGCAGCACTTAACTTGATTACAAACCTATTGACTACCTATAACACTAAACTTGGACTGGCGTCGGTAACACCAATACGCATTTGTTTCGCAAGAATCGATGCCTTTGGTAGCGACGTCTCCTTAACCCTCGCCCGGGTAGGCCAAAATCACTACGTGTTCAGGTGGGGTGGGGTACGACCCCCCACCCCCCCCCCCCCCCCCCCATAGCGTTGCGCCCCTATTTGAGCTAGAGCTTCGATTCAAAGACGAGCGTGTTGCTTGTGACGAGAGGAATCCGCTGATACCCGATTTTAACATCTTGGGTCATTAGGTGACCTTTGAGGTCATGTCAATGACCCAAAAGCCATCACAATTGTAAATGCTTATAAATTGAATTTGATCGAACTAGAATCGTGAATGAGCATATCATAATGCTTATGGGTACCAAATTCGTAATCAGCGTCACAAAATGTCCTAAAAACTGCCAAATTCCAAAAAGGTCATGGCAGGTCATCTGAGGTCAGTGACCTCGGTTGACCTGTGTAAGCGCATGACTCTAGTGGAACATATAACTATCTAAAATGGATCCCAAATTTGAAATCAGCGTCACAAAATGTCTTAGAAACCACCAGAAGCCCAAAAAAAGTAATCTGAGGTCATTGGAGGTCAATGACTTCAGTTGACCTCTGAAAAGGTCAATCGCGGTCACAATATCAGTGTAAACCACAACTGTCACCTTTACAAACCTGTCCATATGCTCCTGAACAAACAAACACTCGGAAACTGCACAAGTTACAAGCATCGATACTGCGGGACGCCAGTTGCGCCCTGTCATGACATTGACGGTCATAGGTCACGGGTCATGTGGGTTAGAAATGCAAATTTTTCACAAAATGTGTCAGATTTGTCCAAAATAGGGTACTAATAATTGCATCGCAATCGGTTAGAAACTACGCGATTTATTCCAGAAAAACCGAGGGGGAGTGGCATCCACCCCCCCCCCCCCCCCCTACCCGGGCGAGGGTTAAAGCATAACAAAAACACACTTATAAGATTTCACATATTTTGGCAAGGTGTCCGACCTGCCCCAAATCTGGATGAACTAGAGCTTCATGCCACAACGTTGTGGGCACAGAAAGCTCACATGGGGCACGCTATGTGTTCGTGACGAACCGGATTACACTCCATGATGCTATCAGTCTGTCGTGCCTTCAGTTGGCATTCGGTGAACTGGCTTGACGGATACTAAATTGGTCAGGGCACCTATATAGCCTTGGTCAGGCAACTACAAGCGATTTGCGTGAGTAATCTACTTCGCAAGTCTGACACAAATAAGCAGAATCAGAGGAAAGTAAAGCAGGAATGCCTTACAAATGTTACAGGCGAGCGTGCAACACGCATGCTGGGAAGGTCATGGACGTTTAAGCAATGCTCTGGGGACTCTGAGAACATAGACCATTGGAGCCATGGGCGTCGGAGGTGGGGGACGGGGGGGCACGTCACCCTCCCCCCACAACATTTTCAGATTTTAACATTGCGCCTATGGGCGTTGCATGGAAAGAATCGACTTCAAAATGCCTCCGTCCCCCCTAACTTTCAGAAGGTGGCGACGCCCTTGTTGGAGCGGTGGGTTGTGGACTGATGTACCAGATGAAACGACTTCGGGCATGCTACCTTTCTGATCTGTCCTTCGTCATGTGACCGATAACGTTTTGCAAGTTCATTTCACTTTCGCAACTGAAATGGTGTCTTCTTTATTTACCGTTCGATCTCGTCTTTAACTCTTAACCCGCGCCGTTCCGGTGCTCGGTGCCACCTTCACCGTGCCAGGGGGGGGGGGGGGGGGTAGACACCCCTCCCCCTCCAACTCGAACACTAAAAGGGCTAGAAAGATGCAGAAAAGCGCGTTCGAAAGCTCTCGACAAGTTGATTCGAAAGTACTTCATATATTTTGTTTTTCCTAAAGCCAATATTGAGGTCACCAGAGATCACCAAAGGTCAAATTTTTCAGTTTAAGGACTCCGCTCCAGAAGCCCCCAGATATCACAGGAACTATGATAGCTAGGAACAAACGTAAGACAGCAATGGAAAGCTATTGCCACATACAATCGAAATGATTCCCTCAGATTTTAGCTCAGGTCAATAGTTTAGGCTCCAGAGCAGAGTTCGCCATGGCGTGGGCTGGCCCTATGGGCCAGGGCTGGGCTTGGGCTGGGCCATGGCTGGGCCTGGGCTGGGCCTGGGCTGGGCCTGGGCTGGGCCTGGGCTGGGCCTGGGCTGGGCCTGGGCTGGGCCTGTGCTGGGCCTGGGCTGGGCCTGGGCTGGGCCTGGGCTGGGCCTGGGCTGGGCTGGGCCTGGGCTGGGCTGGGCCTGTCTGGGCTGGGCCTGGGCTTGGGCTGGTCCTGGGCTGGGCCTGGGCTGGGCCTGGGCTGGGCCTGGGCTGGGCCTGGGCTGGGCCTGGGCTGGGCCTGGGCTGGGCCTGGGCTGGGCCTGGGCTGGGCCTGGGCTGGGCCTGGGCTGGGCCTGGGCTGGGCCTGGGCTGGGCCTGGGCTGGGCCTGGGCTGGGCCTGGGCTGGGCCTGGGCTGGGCCTGGGCTGGGCCTGGGCTGGGCCTGGGCTGGGCCTGGGCTGGGCCTGGGCTGGGCCTGGGCTGGGCCTGGGCTGGGCCTGGGCTGGGCCTGGGCTGGGCCTGGGCTGGGCCTGGGCTGGGCCTGGGCTGGGCCTGGGCTGGGCCTGGGCTGGGCCTGGGCTGGGCCTGGGCTGGGCCTGGGCTGGGCCTGGGCTGGGCCTGGGCTGGGCCTGGGCTGGGCCTGGGCTGGGCCTGGGCTGGGCCTGGGCTGGGCCTGGGCTGGGCCTGGGCTGGGCCTGGGCTGGGCCTGGGCTGGGCCTGGGCTGGGCCTGGGCTGGGCCTGGGCTGGGCCTGGGCTGGGCCTGGGCTGGGCCTGGGCTGGGCCTGGGCTGGGCCTGGGCTGGGCCTGGGCTGGGCCTGGGCTGGGCCTGGGCTGGGCCTGGGCTGGGCCTGGGCTGGGCCTGGGCTGGGCCTGGGCTGGGCCTGGGCTGGGCCTGGGCTGGGCCTGGGCTGGGCCTGGGCTGGGCCTGGGCTGGGCCTGGGCTGGGCCTGGGCTGGGCCTGGGCTGGGCCTGGGCTGGGCCTGGGCTGGGCCTGGGCTGGGCCTGGGCTGGGCCTGGGCTGGGTCTGGGCTGGGCCTGGGCTGGGCCTGGGCTGGGCCTGGGCTGGGCCTGGGCTGGGCCTGGGCTGGGCCTGGGCTGGGCCTGGGCTGGGCCTGGGCTGGGCCTGGGCTGGGCCTGGGCTGGGCCTGGGCTGGGCCTGGGCTGGGCCTGGGCTGGGCCTGGGCTGGGCCTGGGCTGGGCCTGGGCCGGGCCTGGGCCGGGCCTGGGCCGGGCCTGGGCCGGGCCTGGGCCGGACCTGGGCCGGGCATCAAGTTTAAGGAAATCCCTGGGCTCAGGATGGGCCTGGGCCTGACAATTTTGAAGTAATGCGCGCGTCGCACAAACTCAGGTCAGACCTCAAAAATATGTTAACCAGCAGTTCACTTACACAGGAACACACTGTTGCAGTGGCTGGGGCTTTTTGTTTTTTGGGTTAGCATAGTTGGTTCATTGTTTCACATTTATAGTATAGTATAGTAAGTATAGTAAGTATAGTAAGTATAGTAAGTATAGTAAGTATGGTAAGTAAATATGCTAGGAAAATGATTGCAAATTTTGTGAAAATAATTATATACTTAATCTGAACGGGCCGGACCGGGCCTGGGCCTCAATATTATGAGTTTGACTGGGCCTGGTCCGGGCCTGGGCTTGGTGTTCATGGGCATGGACCGGGCTGGGCTGGGGGTTGGTGGGCCCGTGACGAATACTGCTCCAGAGCTCATCAAATGTCAAAAAGGCTATTTTTTACAAAACAGTTTTTCACGAATAGCTTTTTGCCTAATAACGACAAGGCAATAATGTTGATGCCATCGTATTTGTCTCGTCAAGGCGCTCCAACTCATATTAGTGTTGACCAGGTTAGATCAACTTCAAAATTTGTCCCCAGGTCAAGGTCAAGTGGTGCCTTAAGCAGGTGATCTGGCATATGGAAAGACATACCTCGACGAGACAAACAAATTGGTGTCGGTTTCACTTCTCTATCGTTATTATGTCGAGAGTTATTGACATACAACTGTTGGTGACCTCGGATGACCTCGGCTGACCCTGTAGCGGTCACTGAACACAAATTGCACCTAGATCATCAATAATGGACTATAATAACATGATCCAGAAGGAATTAGACTGATATCTTGCGTATCCTTGGAATAGGAAGCATTTGAATATTTCCCCATTGACTTATAATGGGGAGGTCACGAAATTGACACGACCTTAGGTCGCTGATATACAAAATCCAAGATAAACGAATTGTAGATATAGGCGACCTTATGAAATCCTGTAAGTTCAAAACCGATCACCCAAAAGCTGTGACTGTGGTACGACCACAAGTTTTTTTCGGAGGTGGGGTCACGTGACCTGGTCTGGTGACCTGACCTGATATGACCAGAGGTATTTTTTTACATAATGTGCGCAATTGATGCCATAATAGCTGTGCCAAAAAAAAACCTGACGAGGGGGTGTCTAACCCCCCCCCCCCCTCCGCTCCCCCGGCACGGCGCGAGTTAACCCTCGTCCTACGGGGAGGGGGAGGGCTGACAGCCCTCCCCCCTCCCGAGGTTTTTCTTGCATAACTGTTTACACATGCGGCGCATGTTGCTGAAATTTCCCGTAGCTGAGTTTACAACAATTATACGCATCCTATCACAATTTGAAGTGTATACGGCTATTATATCGTGACCTATGCCCTTTTCGTCAAGGTCATGTCAGACCCTAAAGGGTCATTGACCTGAACCGAAAGGTCACCAGTTGACTCTCTCAAAATGGGATGCCTTTGGAGTTTCCTGATGACAGGCATCACGTTGCTTTTTACGGTGTCTCTCTATCTCTCTCCGTTCGGAACTTATACTTAGCGCCCTGCATGTGCTGTAATGTAAAACGCAGAGCAATTCTCATCTATGGTGACGATTGCCGTGACCTAAGAGGTCATTAACTGGCCCAGACCTAAAAAAATCGATATATTCCCAGATAGCTAATACAACGACCAACATTTTGACGCTAACTAAATCGTTTTATACTCATAACTTTGGTATTGACGCGGACAGAGCAAAATCTCTATTTTTGGACGTGGTCGATCTTAGGTCATTCACTTGACCTGGAAGGTCACCCGTTGACCCGAAACCTAAAAATCGCATACTGTTAGATTCCTCTCATGACAGGCAACATGCTGGTTCTTACCGCATTGCTCTAAGTTGCTTGGTTTGGAAGTTAACAGGGGGCTGTTAGCCTCCCCCCCCCCGTAGGGCGAAGGTGAGAACCGTAGGGCGAAGGTGAAAACCGTAGGGCGAAGGTGAGAACCGTAGGGCGAAGGTGAAAACCGTAGGGCGAAGGTGAGAACCGTAGGGCGAAGGTGAAAACCGTAGGGCGAAGGTGAGAACCGTAGGGCGTGGGTTAATCCGATACTCAACAAACAAAAATGCATTCAGAATTATCGAACCGTTTTATAATGGCATGCCGCGAGGCATGTCAAGAAACGATCGCCTAGGATAATGATGCCCTGTATTCCGTCGCGCAAAGCAGTCATTCCGTTCCGAGCAATCAGCATTCCTTAGTACGCCATTTCCGAGTCTTATTACGACGACAAAAAGGCGTCTGCTCCTCCTGATGAAAAACGGCGTCTGCTTATTGCATCATACACGGGGGGATCGCGCCTGAGCAATACAAACAGCGAGGCGCTGTCAGTTACGTGAAATATGGGTCATTATGCAATAAAGGGCACTTCATAAAGCAAGCTTCACTTCCGAGCTGACGTGCTTCTCGATAACGGGAACAGGATTAGATTGCATTAATGTTGCATTAATTAACCACTATTGGCAGTTGAACCGGATGAAGGCCATTCTCTGCATATAGTTACCTATCCACTGATTATTTTCCGAACCAATGATCGCATCATGGCACTGAAAGGACAATGGAAATCACATTTACACATTTACAGGATGGGCAATATTGTATGCGTTTTTTATACGGATTCTGATGGATCCCGTTTATTGCATCAGACTGGCGTACTTTTTGCTATTGTACAAATTATAATATATTCCAGGATAAAAAAAACATTATACCTCATATTCCTATTTTATTATGTTTGTTATTTTGCGCCCAAAGTCACACGGGTGGTGGCAAAAGTTATTTCCTCGAGCAAGTATCACACTTATTCAGTATAAGTATTCAGTATATGTATACATAAAAAGTTATTTAGTTCAATACTAAACGTCTGCACACATGCCAACATCACACCCATAAGCCGTAATTTTGCATCTGAACTCTCCCTCTAAGCAACTGAAATCCCCTCGCTAAACTAACAAACTAACACTTAACTACCAACACACTACTAACTACTAACTAACTACCAACAAACTAACAATCACAAGGGAATTGTGCAGTCTGCATAACAACACCGAGTAACTTCACAGTCTTCCGGGACACTCTGGCCGGAGAGAG
>JAXIVJ010005941.1:0-70478 GCA_036785665.1 Chirona hameri
CTGGCCGCCCAGCAGCAGCAGCAGCAGCTGTCCGTGATGCAGCGGCAGCCGCGGCCGGGGGTCCCTCCGCAGCCGTTCAGGCTTGACCCCAACCAAAACGTGTCGGTTCGGCCGCGGCAGTGGGCGCCCGCCGCTGCCTACCGGCCCGCCCTGGACTCGGCCGCCGCGGCGCAGTACGTCAGTCTGAATCAGCAGGTGGTCCAGATTCAGAACTCTCCCAACCCGACGGCGGCTGGCGCGGCGGCGGCGGCAGTGGTGGCCCCGGCGCCGGCCCCGGCGCCGGCGCCGGCGGCGGCGTCGGCCGGGCAGCCTATGTTCCACCTGCAGGGCGGCAGGTCGATGGTGAAGGTGGTCTCCGGCGGCGGCGGCGAGTGCGGCTGCAGTCTGAAGGCGATGGTGATGTGTCAGAAGTGCGGCGCCTTCTGCCACGACGACTGCATGCCAGGCCCGCCGCAGCCGGCCGTCTGCACCACCTGCTTGGCGTGCCGGTGATGCGAGCGCGGCGGCTGGCCGCCCCCGCCCCGCCGCCGCCGCCACCGGCGCCGACGCCGCCGCCGCTCCCGCCCGGCCGGCGGCGGCGGCGGCGGCGGCGGCGGCGCGACGCCCCCGCCTCTTCTGCGTCTGTCCGCCGGCGGCCGCTCTGCCGAGCCGGCGCAGTGTTTCTAGTGGGCGGTCGCGAGGCATCCCCGCGGCCGCCGGAATGCGTGTGTGTGATAGTGCCTTCGCTGTGTGTCGGTGGTTTGAGCTGCTGTGGGCGCGCTCGATTTTAGCCCAGGACGGCTGCGATGGGTGCGATATGCCCGCCGGCCATCTCAACGGCGCGATATGACTTATTATCGCTCGTCGCGTTCCAATGCTTTCCATGCAACCATGCAGATGGTGATCTTGTTCTTTTGTACCTAATGCAGTTAAGGTATTGTGTTTATAGTGCACTTATATTTATTGTACTGCATTCACTGTCGGGCGCTGGTGATCGCCATTTGTAAAATACATATGATGTGCGCCGTGACGCGCGTTTTCGTGTCATCGGTCTTCATCTTAGTTATAACATTTTAGTGCGAACCTGATGGCATTCCAGGATCAGGGTATTTCGCTACAGCACAGATAGTTCCGTGGATCCTGACCTCCACGCAACCAAACGCGCAATTCCTTTTCACCAATAGAAAGCTGTACAAACGCCTAGAAAGCTTTACATAAAGCTGTTGGGTCGAAAGCTTGTGCACCAGCCGACTCTCCTGATCTGACTGCGGCCTGCGCCGACCACGAGCGATCAGTCGATGGCAGGTAGGAGACTGGCCGCGAACCCTCGCCGACCATAACGCACTTGTGTCGTGGCGGGAAGGGGTCCGGCGCGCGCTACCAACTGAGCCACGGGGAAGACACGTAGGCGTAGGATCTTCATTCTTCACACAATCCATCCCACCTCTCGCCGCGGTTTCAGTCATCATAATCACAGTACGTAAGAATAATATATTTATATTGAATGCCACAATGCGGCGCGCAAACGCCCACAAACAGAATAATTACATCATGCATCGTACATTAGCGGGGGCACCAGAGCCGCCCCAGCATCGGATCCCCGTGGCCGGCCGGCCGCCACGCACCCGACTAGATATGTATTGGACGCCACCGGGCGCGGGCCGCGCACCTGTACTGTCGAAGGCGGCCAGGGCCGACCGCGCGGCAGCACACGGAATATATCACAAACGCTACACCTGATAAGTCGGCCCGGCACCGCGCCGACCCAGCGCTATGAGCAGTGTCGCCCCCGCTGGCGGCCGCGAAAATCGGTCACAATCGACAACAGTACGAGAGAAGTGCACGCTTACAGATCGCTACAAAAGGTCAAACACATTGAATTCATGCTAAGAAAAACGATTTTCATACGGAAAATTACGATACCTGTGGAACTATATCGCTCGACAAAATATCCTGCATCTTGGTTTTCACAGCACGAATACAAACGTTTGCCAAATTATGTCGCTAATTGTCACTGCATTGTCACCTAGTCATTACCCTGTAACCCGGCGGGCGGACCGCACGACCCAGCGGCGAACGGAAAGACACTTGATGAGTGGGTGGGTGTGTTGTGCGTGGCACTCTGTGGCGCGGCGCGCGGGCAGTGGCAGAGCAGAGGCACTACGCGTCCCAGTCGGCCAGCTGGGCCTCCACGTCACTGCGACGCACAGAACGCGGCGTCTGCTTGGCGGCCGGCTTCAGCTGCGGCTCGGCTTTAGCGTCCGAGTTCGAGTCGGCGGCGGGGCTGTCGCCCTGTCCCGGCACACTCGCCCCCGCCGCTGCCGCCGCGGCCGAACCACCCTCAGCACCACCGGTCCCCCTGTCTGACACCGCTCCGTTAGCCGACGCGCCGTCACTTTTCTCAGCGGCCGCGTCAGCACCACCGTCTCTCAGCGCACGTGTCATCTTTGGTGGTTGGCTGGCCGCCCTTCACGGGCGTCCCAGCGTTCGTCTTTGCAGTATTGGCTGGCGATGGGGCGGTGGCCTCAGACGCACTGGGATGAGCAGCCTTCGACGCCGTCGACGCCGTCGCGCCCGTCGCTGCCGCCGCCTCGCCGGTCTGTCCGTCTCTGTCCTCGGCAGCCCACGAGCGGATCACCTCCTCAATCACCCTGTCCAGGCCCTCATCGTCCGTCACTGGCTTCTTCGGTCGTTGCCGTTTGCTCGGCGAGCGCCGCTCCACCGTCCGCTCCGTCCGCTCCTCCAGCACAGGATCCACTCCTCCGGCCGCTTCACCGCCGCCGTCCTTCGCCACCGCGGCCCCCGGTGCCGCCCCCGGTACCGACGACTCGTTGAAGTTCTGTTTCATCGACTCGAGGATCTGGGTGGGTTTGGCCGGGTCGCGGCGCACCACTGGGGGCGTCTTCGCGGCTGCCGAGGAGGTGGAGTTTTTGGCGCCAGTCGGCAGACGGCCGCGGGCGTAGGTGCGCACCACCGCCGGCCGGCGCGGCTCACGCTCCTCGGTGAACTGGTACGGGTCCGCCTGCGGATCGTCCAGCGTCTCGGCTGCCGCGCGTCGGCCAGCGCGCCGCTCGCTGCGCTGCAGCATGTTCATGATCTTCAGACTGGAGGCGCGGTCGACGCGCTCCACTCGCGACCCGCCCGGCTCGCCGGACCCAGAGCCGCCGCGCCGCGGGCCGCGGCTGTGCGCCTGGCGCGACACACCGCCGTTACGCATGCGCGACGTGAGCTGGAGGCACTTCTGTAGCTGTTCCTCTGACAGCGGCAGTCGGCGCGCGCCGGGCGTGGCGTACCGGTCGGCCTGTTTCAGCTGGCGCACCAGCTCGGCCAGGGCGGAGCCGTACGGGTGAGCCTCGACCAGAGCGGTCAGCAGTTTACTGTCCGGGTCTCCGTCCTCCTGCGGGACGTACAGCCGTCAGAGGAGGAGACACAGCAGCCAGAGGGGGCTCGCACCGGTCAGAACAGGATCACAGCGGCCAGAATAGGTCAGGGCAGGGCCAGCCAGTGGGAATCATCTAAAGCGATCTCCTCTTGCAGTGTTTCCTTCTGCTAAAGGTCCCCCAACATCTCCGCACTTGGCACAAAATGCATGCCATAAACAACCGACATAGGACATACGAATCAATGCTGCTGCTGATGATGGTGATGATGATGGTGATGATGATGATGATGATAATAACCAAGGCATACCACCGTACCCAGATTTCCCTGCCCCGACTCACCCTGACCAGTCCCCGTCTCCAGGCCACGCAGGCCACGCAGCCCCGTCCCTCGGAGGCCACCCAGCCTCTGTCCCGGCCCGCCACGGCCCCTCCTCCATCCCCCATCACTGACCTCGGACGCCTCTGAGCGCGTCTCCTCCAGTCCGGGTACGGCCACGTTGGCGTTGAGCGGGTGTTCGCTCTCCATGTGCGCCACCACCTTCTGCGGCGTGCAGAAGCTAATACCGCACTCTGTTGGTGGCGCAGCGGGGAGGGAGGTCAGTCGTCAATCGTCTGAATCAGGCGTCACGTCACGTCACACGTCACATGCCAGAGGACAGCTAACGGACCGTTCCGTTCAGACCAGGTTCAGTTGTGCCGTGACTGATGAACTGCCATGACAGTGGAGCTAGTGAGCAGCTTTAAAGTTAAGTTCACTACAAAAATAGCACATAGGGGTTTCTCAGAAGCTTCTAATTCTAGTATGCAATTCTACACTACACTTGTGGAGCGCGCGACGCGAAAGGCTCGCTAGACACCGACACGAGTGGTTATTTTGCGGGTTCGGGGGCAGCCCGCCACCACAGAAGAGCAAGCAGTCTGAACCGCGAGGGAGACGCGCGCGTCTGTGCGTCGGCGGGTTGTGTCTACCTGAGCACGAGAAGTTGTTTATTTCACTGGATCCGCTAGCGTTGCTGTTAGTGTCTGAAAACTCCAGGCTGCAAAACTCCAGGTCGGCTTCTGCAAATCCCAACACCGAGCTCTAGCCAGGCAGACGGGCGCAGGGGCGGCAGGCATTCGACAGAGAGGAACCATCATCGGAAAATAAAATAACGCGCAAAACATGCTGCAGGGGGCATTCCGACACCTATGAGTCAGTCTAGAGATTATGCAAACAAGAGAGATCGCGGGTGGGGCGTTCATGACAGACAACTGGTGCTTAACGCAGGCAAGCAGAGGCCTCACCGTTACCGGTGCTAGACACAAGAAGAGCTGAGCCGGACCATCCTCAGTCACAAACGTAACCAGACCAGGCAAAACAGAGAGAATATCACCGGCAGGTCGGTGGGGGCGAGCGGGGGCGGGGGAGAGCGGGGGGGGGGGGGGCGGGGGCGCAGGCCTGTCAACGCACACAACTCTCACCAGCCATGCTCGTCGGTCGGTCGGTCGGTACCGTCCGGCGCCTACCTGAGCACATGAAGTCTCCCTCCTCGTCCTCGGCCGGCACCGTCATCTCCTCGGCTGCCGCTGTGCTCGCCTCCGACTGCGCCCCGTCGCCGGACCCGGACGCGCCACCTGTGCCCTCGGACGAGCCGGCGGGGACGGCCGGCTGCGACGGCCCCGGTTTCGGAGTGTAGTTGGAGATGTCCAGCAGTGACGGACTATCGGCCTCGTCGCTGGGCGCCGGGGACGCCTTCCCCGGTCCCGCGGCGGCGGGGCCGCGGCCCGCGCCGCTGCCGGTGCGGGCGTACTCCTCCAGGTGGCGCGATTCCTCCGGCTTGTCGTCCCGCAGCGCTGTCGAACCACGGCAGGACCGGTTAGTGTTGGCGGCAGGACCGGTCAGTGTTGGCGGCAGGACCGGTTAGTGTTGGCGGCGGCAGGACCGGTCAGTGTTGGCGGCAGGACCGGTCAGTGTTGGCGGCAGGACCGGTTAGTGTTGGCGGCAGGACCGGT
This sequence comes from Chirona hameri, assembly GCA_036785665.1. Classification (NCBI taxonomy): domain Eukaryota; kingdom Metazoa; phylum Arthropoda; class Thecostraca; order Balanomorpha; family Balanidae; genus Chirona; species Chirona hameri. The sequence goes on from JAXIVJ010005941.1 coordinate 5,355, forward strand.
TAGTGTTGGCGGCGGCAGGACCGGTCAGTGTTGGCGGCGGCAGGACCGGTCAGTGTTGGCGGCGGCAGGACCGGTCAGTGTTGGCGGCAGGACCGGTTAGTGTTGGCGGCGGCAGGACCGGTCAGTGTTGGCGGCAGGACCGGTTAGTGTTGGCGGCAGGACCGGTCAGTGTTGGCGGCAGGACCGGTCAGTGTTGGCGGCAGGACCGGTCAGTGTTGGCGGCGGCAGGACCGGTCAGTGTTGGCGGCAGGACCGGTCAGTGTTGGCGGCAGGACCGGTTAGTGTTGGCGGCAGGACCGGTTAGTGTTGGCGGCGGCAGGACCGGTCAGTGTTGGCGGCGGCAGGACCGGTCAGTGTTGGCGGCGGCAGGACCGGTTAGTGTTGGTGGCGACAGGACCGGTCAGTGTTGGCGGCAGGACCGGTTAGTGTTGGTGGCGACAGGACCGGTCAGTGTTGGCGGCAGGACCGGTTAGTGTTGGCGGCAGGACCGGTTAGTGTTGGCGGCAGGACCGGTCAGTGTTGGCGGCAGGACCGGTCAGTGTTGGCGGCGGCAGGACCGGTTAGTGTTGGCGGCGGCAGGACCGGTCAGTGTTGGCGGCGGCAGGACCGGTCAGTGTTGGCGACAGGACCGGTCAGTGTTGGCGGCAGGACCGGTCAGTGTTGGCGGCAGGACCGGTTAGTGTTGGCGGCGGCAGGACCGGTCAGTGTTGGCGGCGGCAGGACCGGTCAGTGTTGGCGGCGGCAGGACCGGTCAGTGTTGGCGACAGGACCGGTCAGTGTTGGCGGCGGCAGGACCGGTCAGTGTTGGCGACAGGACCGGTCAGTGTTGGCGGCAGGACCGGTCAGTGTTGGCGGCGGCAGGACCGGTTAGTGTTGGTGGCGACAGGACCGGTCAGTGTTGGCGGCGGCAGGACCGGTCAGTGTTGGCGGCAGGACCGGTTAGTGTTGGCGGCGGCAGGACCGGTCAGTGTTGGCGGCGGCAGGACCGGTTAGTGTTGGTGGCGACAGGACCGGTTAGTGTTGGCGGCGGCAGGACCGGTCAGTGTTGGCGGCAGGACCGGTTAGTGTTGGCGGCGGCAGGACCGGTCAGTGTTGGCGGCGGCAGGACCGGTTAGTGTTGGTGGCGGCAGGACCGGTCAGTGTTGGCGGCAGGACCGGTCAGTGTTGGCGGCGGCAGGACCGGTTAGTGTTGGCGGCGGCAGGACCGGTCAGTGTTGGCGGCAGGACCGGTCAGTGTTGGCGGCGGCAGGACCGGTTAGTGTTGGCGGCGGCAGGACCGGTCAGTGTTGGCGGCAGGACCGGTTAGTGTTGGCGGCGACAGGACCGGTTAGTGTTGGCGGCGGCAGGACCGGTCAGTGTTGGCGGCAGGACCGGTCAGTGTTGGCGGCGGCAGGACCGGTTAGTGTTGGCGGCAGGACCGGTCAGTGTTGGCGGCGGCAGGACCGGTCAGTGTTGGCGGCGACAGGACCGGTTAGTGTTGGCGGCAGGACCGGTTAGTGTTGACGGCGGCAGGACCGGTTAGTGTTGGCGGCAGGACCGGTCAGTGTTGGCGGCAGGACCGGTTAGTGTTGGCGACAGGACCGGTTAGTGTTGGCGACAGGACCGGTTAGTGTTGGCGACAGGACCGGTTAGTGTTGGCGACAGGACCGGTCAGTGTTGGCGGCGGCAGGACCGGTTAGTGTTGGCGGCGGCAGGACCGGTCAGTGTTGGCGGCAGGACCGGTCAGTGTTGGCGGCGGCAGGACCGGTTAGTGTTGGCGGCGGCAGGACCGGTCAGTGTTGGCGGCAGGACCGGTTAGTGTTGGCGGCGACAGGACCGGTTAGTGTTGGCGGCGGCAGGACCGGTCAGTGTTGGCGGCAGGACCGGTCAGTGTTGGCGGCGGCAGGACCGGTCAGTGTTGGCGGCGGCAGGACCGGTCAGTGTTGGCGGCGGCAGGACCGGTCAGTGTTGGCGGCGGCAGGACCGGTCAGTGTTGGCGGCAGGACCGGTCAGTGTTGGCGGCGGCAGGACCGGTTAGTGTTGGCGGCGGCAGGACCGGTCAGTGTTGGCGACAGGACCGGTCAGTGTTGGCGGCGGCAGGACCGGTCAGTGTTGGCGACAGGACCGGTCAGTGTTGGCGGCAGGACCGGTCAGTGTTGGCGGCGGCAGGACCGGTTAGTGTTGGTGGCGACAGGACCGGTCAGTGTTGGCGGCGGCAGGACCGGTTAGTGTTGGCGGCGGCAGGACCGGTCAGTGTTGGCGGCAGGACCGGTTAGTGTTGGCGGCGGCAGGACCGGTCAGTGTTGGCGGCGGCAGGACCGGTCAGTGTTGGCGGCGGCAGGACCGGTTAGTGTTGGTGGCGACAGGACCGGTCAGTGTTGGCGGCGGCAGGACCGGTTAGTGTTGGCGGCGGCAGGACCGGTCAGTGTTGGCGGCAGGACCGGTCAGTGTTGGCGGCGGCAGGACCGGTCAGTGTTGGCGGCGGCAGGACCGGTCAGTGTTGGCGGCGGCAGGACCGGTCAGTGTTGGCGGCAGGACCGGTCAGTGTTGGCGGCAGGACCGGTTAGTGTTGGCGACAGGACCGGTCAGTGTTGGCGGCGGCAGGACCGGTCAGTGTTGGCGGCAGGACCGGTTAGTGTTGGCGACAGGACCGGTTAGTGTTGGCGGCGGCAGGACCGGTTAGTGTTGGCGGCGGCAGGACCAGTTAGTGTTGGCGGCGGCAGGACCGGTTAGTGTTGGCGGCAGGACCGGTCAGTGTTGGCGGCAGGACCGGTTAGTGTTGGCGGCGGCAGGACCGGTTAGTGTTGGTGGCGACAGGACCGGTCAGTGTTGGCGGCGGCAGGACCGGTTAGTGTTGGCGGCGGCAGGACCGGTCAGTGTTGGCGGCGGCAGGACCGGTCAGTGTTGGCGGCAGGACCGGTCAGTGTTGGCGGCAGGACCGGTTAGTGTTGGCGGCGGCAGGACCGGTCAGTGTTGGCGGCGGCAGGACCGGTTAGTGTTGGTGGCGGCAGGACCGGTCAGTGTTGGCGGCGGCAGGACCGGTTAGTGTTGGCGGCAGGACCGGTCAGTGTTGGCAGGACCGGTCAGTGTTGGCGACAGGACCGGTCAGTGTTGGCGGCGACAGGACCGGTTAGTGTTGGCGGCGGCAGGACCGGTCAGTGTTGGCGGCAGGATCGGTCAGTGTTGGCGGCAGGACCGGTTAGTGTTGGCGGCGGCAGGACCGGTCAGTGTTGGCGGCGACAGGACCGGTCAGTGTTGGCGGCGGCAGGACCGGTCAGTGTTGGCGGCAGGACCGGTCAGTGTTGGCGGCAGGACCGGTTAGTGTTGGCGGCAGGACCGGTCAGTGTTGGCGGCAGGACCGGTCAGTGTTGGCAGGACCGGTCAGTGTTGGCGACAGGACCGGTCAGTGTTGGCGGCGACAGGACCGGTTAGTGTTGGCGGCAGGACCGGTCAGTGTTGGCGGCAGGACCGGTCAGTGTTGGCGGCGGCAGGACCGGTTAGTGTTGGCGGCGGCAGGACCGGTCAGTGTTGGCGGCAGGACCGGTCAGTGTTGGCGGCGGCAGGACCGGTCAGTGTTGGCGGCAGGACCGGTCAGTTTCCTACGAGTATCCTAAATCAGAGCTTGGAGCCGAGAAGGTGTCGGATGATTATAACGATAATATGATGATTATAACGATAATAGAGGCGTATGGGAGAACTGACTTCGATGATTATACGACCCACAAAGCTGCAGAACTACATCCGAAGAAATGAATGATAGCCCGAACAAACATACCCCGGTATCCCTACGTTCTTCTGCACGGTCGGCGCCTTGCGCTCCACTCACTTTTGATAATGACCGGCTTCACGAGCGGCGGCGCGCCGCTCGCATCGCTCAGGCACTGGCAGACGAACTTGATCTCGCTGTCGACCACGTCCAGCGCCAGGCGCCAGTGTTTGTGCATCTGCGCCATGTGGCGCGTCAGGCCGGCGGCGCCAGAGACCGGGTAGCTGTCGCCACAGATGGGGCACTGCACCAGACTGCTGGCGGACTCCTGATCCCGCTGCAGCGCCAGTGCTGTGTGGAGGAGAGCAGACAGGTCAGAGGTCAGAGGTCAGAGGTCAGAGGTCAGAGGTCAGAGGTCAGAGGTCAGAGGTCAGATGTCAGGTCAGATGTCAGAGGTCAGAGGTCAGAGGTCAGAGGTCAGAGGTCAGAGGTCAGAGGTCAGAGGTCAGAGGTCAGCGTAGAGTAGGGCAGAGAAGAACAGGGCAGGGAAGGACCGGACAGACAGGGGAGGACAGAGCAGAGTAGTGTACGGAAGAGAAGAAGGGTCATAGTAGGGTAAGACCGATCTGAAGGTAAATGAGTAGTCAGAGTGAAGCAAATATTGCAACAAAAACACCTTTGACATCCACGAGTATCTTGCATGAAACCAAACACCGACTTACGAGCATCGAGTTTCAGATATCACGTTAGTCAAAACACTGCCAAAGAGTAGGGGAAACAGGAGAGAACGACGTTGCGGAGGCGGACCTCTTCCGTTTCGAGAACACAGGCGACTTACCGACAGTGTCCTGGCATTGGGCAATTTGGGTGGAAAACGACACCCTATGGATACTATTTTTCCACTCTTTTTTCCCAAGTTTTCCTCTTAATTTTCCACTCCTTATTCTAAAATGTATTGGATAATTTGAACTCTATACTGATTTATGGATGTAATGATAGGACAAGACAGAGAAAGACAGGTCAAAATTGGCATAGGTAATAACTAATTCTGGTGAGCGGGTAATTGGACATTGATAAAGCCGAATACAATGGCTTTTGGTTGAATTTTCCACTCTTTATGTTTATTTTTAGCCCTAATTTTTCATTCCGTACCCAAGCTCCAAAGCAATCCTAGGACCCTGCTTACCGATGATGTCCCGGCGGCTGATGCCGGCCTCCTTGTGCGCCAGCTGCGCGTGCAGCGCCACCGACGCCATGTTCTCGAAAATGACGTCACACAGCGGGCACTTTTTGACGTCGCCCAGGTCGGAGAGGTTGAATTTGACGTGCTTGTGCGCAGCGGCGATGTGGCGGCCCAGGCCGCTCGCCTGCTTAAACCTGGCACGGGACGAACATGGGAGTCGAGTCAGGCAGGGCGATGAGACATGGGAGTGGGTCAGGCAGGGCGATGGATGAGACATGGGGGTCGGTCAGGCAGGGCGATGAGACATGGGAGTCGGTCAGCCAGGGCGATGGATGAGACATGGGGGTCGGTCAGGCAGGGCGATGAGACATGGGAGTGGGTCAGGCAGGGCGATGAGACATGGGAGTGGGTCAGGCAGGGCGATGAGACATGGGAGTCGGTCAGACAGGGCGAGGAGACATGGGAGTCGGTCAGGCAGGGCGATGAGACATGGGAGTGGGTCAGGCAGGGCGATGGATGAGACATGGGGGTCGGTCAGGCAGGGCGATGAGACATGGGAGTGGGTCAGGCAGGGCGATGAGACATGGGAGTGGGTCAGGCAGGGCGATGAGACATGGGAGTCGGTCAGACAGGGCGAGGAGACATGGGAGTCGGTCAGGCAGGGCGATGAGACATGGGAGTCGGTCAGATAGGGCGATGAGACATGGGAGTGGGTCAGGCAGGGCGATGAGACATGTGAGTCGGTCAGGCAGGGCGATGAGACATGGGAGTCGGTCAGACAGGGCGAGGAGACATGGGAGTCGGTCAGCCAGGGCGATGGATGAGACATGTGAGTGGGTCAGGCAGGGCGATGAGACATGTGAGTCGGTCAGCCAGGGCGATGAGACATGGGAGTCGGTCAGGCAGGGCGATGAGACATGGGAGTGGGTCAGGCAGGGCGATGAGACATGCGAGTCGGTCAGGCAGGGCGATGAGACATGGGAGTCGGTCAGACAGGGCGATGAGACATGGGAGTCGGTCAGGCAGGGCGATGAGACATGGGAGTCGGTCAGGCAGGGCGATGAGACATGGGAGTCGGTCAGCCAGGGCGATGGATGAGACATGTGAGTGGGTCAGGCAGGGCGATGAGACATGTGAGTCGGTCAGCCAGGGCGATGAGACATGGGAGTCGGTCAGGCAGGGCGATGAGACATGGGAGTCGGTCAGGCAGGGCGATGAGACATGGGAGTCGGTCAGATAGGGCGATGGATGAGACATGGGAGTCGGTCAGGCAGGGCGATGAGACATGTGAGTCGGTCAGGCAGGGCGATGAGACATGGGAGTCGGTCAGACAGGGCGATGAGACATGGGAGTCGGTCAGACAGGGCGATGAGACATGGGAGTCGGTCAGGCAGGGCGATGAGACATGGGAGTCGGTCAGACAGGGCGATGAGACATGGGAGTCGGTCAGACAGGGCGATGAGACATGGGAGTCGGTCAGGCAGGGCGATGAGACATGTGAGTCGGTCAGGCAGGGCGATGAGACATGGGAGTCGGTCAGACAGGGCGATGGATGAGACATGGGAGTCGGTCAGGCAGGGCGATGAGACATGGGAGTCGGTCAGACAGGGCGATGGATGAGACATGGGAGTCGGTCAGGCAGGGCGATGAGACATGGGAGTCGGTCAGATAGGGCGATGTGCAGACAGCCGACACACCACAGTATACACAGCGCCAATGTATATATCTGAATAGCACTGAAAGCTGCTGGCTCAAAACCGTTAAATATTTCAAAAGAATACTCTTAGAATCATACATCCCATTCCGATAACAAAAACAAGAAATATATTGGCATGACATCTCAATGATGGCAAACCACCATACAGCAAAAATGCTTAACCATTCATCTATGCCAAGGTGGTTGGTCAGCGGTCCTAATATCCACCCACGTGATAGTCCAGTCAGTCAGTCAACAGTCCCTACCTGCAGTGCAATGCATTGGGGCACGCCGTACCGAAGGTTGGTTGTACGCGATTGGGATTCCAGCCCACGACCCTTGCTACCGATCTCGACTATGTAGTGTGAGAGGGCGAGTGTGACCTGGAACGTGGCAGGTCACACTCGGCCCGACCTCGGCCCGACCTCGGCCCGACCTCGGCCCGACCTCGGCCCGACCTCGGCCCGACCTCGGCCCGACCTCGGCTCGACCTCGGCTCGACCTCGGCTCGACCTCGGCTCGACCTCGGCTCGACCTCGGCTCGACCTCGGCTCGACCTCGGCTCGACCTCGGCTCGACCTCGGCTCGACCTCGGCTCGACCTCGGCTCGACCTCGGCTCGACCTCGGCTCGACCTCGGCTCGACCTCGGCTCGACCTCGGCTCGACCTCGGCTCGACCTCGGCTCGACCTCGGCTCGACCTCGGCTCGACCTCGGCTCGACCTCGGCTCGACCTCGGCTCGACCTCGGCTCGACCTCGGCTCGACCTCGGCTCGACCTCGGCTCGACCTCGGCTCGACCTCGGCTCGACCTCGGCTCGACCTCGGCTCGACCTCGGCTCGACCTCGGCTCGACCTCGGCTCGACCTCGGCTCGACCTCGGCTCGACCTCGGCTCGACCTCGGCTCGACCTCGGCTCGAACTCGGCTCGAACTCGGCTCGAACTCGGCCCGACCTGGGATCGACCTCGGCTCGACCTCGGCTCGACCTCGGCTCGACCTAGACTCGACCTGGGCTCGACCTGGGCTCGACCTCGGTTCGACCTCGGCTCGACCTCGGCTCGACCTCGGCTCGACCTGGGCTCGACCTGGGCTCGACCTCGGCTCGACCTCGGCTGGACCTCGGCTGGACCTCGGCTCGAACTCGGCTCGAACTCGGCTCGAACTCGGCCCGACCTGGGCTCGACCTCGGCTCGAACTCGGCTCGAACTCGGCTCGAACTCGGCCCGACCTGGGCTCGACCTCGGCTCGACCTCGGCTCGACCTCGGCTCGAACTCGGCTCGACCTAGACTCGACCTGGGCTCGACCTGGGCTCGACCTGGGCTCGACCTCGGCTCGACCTCGGCTCGACCTCGGCTCGACCTCGGCTGGACCTCGGCTCGACCTCGGCTGGACCTCGGCTCGACCTCGGCTGGACCTCGGCCCGTCAACAGTTCCTACTCAGCACTCACCGTTCGTCGCACAGCCGACACGCGTACGGGTTATAGTTGAGGTTTGAGCTGTCCAGCCGGCCGACAGCTGCCGGCGGGGTGACCCCGGCGACAGCAGCAGCAGCAGCAGCAGCAGCGGCGGCGGCAGCAGCAGCGGCGGCGGCGGCGGCGGCAGTGGCAGCCTGGGCGGAGGCGGGGGCGGTACCCTCTGCCGCCGACGGGCCGGCGCCGCTGGCCGGCGACGAGCGCCCCGTGCTCTGCGGAGAGCTCTTGGTGTCCGAGCTGCAGACAACGACACGTCTCATCATGACGGGCCACTTGTCCCTCACTTGACACTTGACACTTGACACTTGACACCTGACACCTGACACCTGACACCTGACACCTGACACCTGACACCTGACAACTTGACTCATGACTCATGACATTTGACACGACACCTGACACCTGATACCTGACACCTGACACCTGACAACTTGACTCATGACTCATGACATTTGACACGACACCTGACACCTGACAACTTGACTCATGACATTTGACACGACACCTGACACCTGACACCTGACACCTGACAACTTGACTCATGACTCATGACATTTGACACGACACCTGACACCTGACACCTGACAACTTGACTCATGACTCATGACATTTGACACGACACCTGACACCTGACACCTGACAACTTGACTCATGACACGACACCTGACACCTGACACCTGACAACTTGACTCATGACTCGTGACATTTGACACGACACCTGACACCTGACAACTTGACTCATGACTCATGACATTTGACACGACACCTGACACCCGACACCTGACACCTGACACCTGACACCTGACAACTTGACTCATGACATTTGACACGACACCTGACACCTGACACATTGACTCATGACTCATGACATTTGACACGACACCTGACACCTGACACATTGTTCCGGATAAATGAGAGCATTTCGCCACAGATCGACCAAAGCATAACACCCTAAATCTCAGATTTCGATAAAACTACGCTCGGTGGTTGTCTGAGCCGTAAATTCACGCTGTGAAGTTTTCAGCCCCGCCCGTCGAATGGTTTTCGAGTTTCAGCCTTGGACAACTTTGTAATGTTATGCAAAAGTATAATTTGCAGAGGGCAATAACCCCCATCTAAATCATGCGAGTCATATAAACCTATATAGCATCAGAATCATCAGAAACCATAGATTAATATGATATAATCATTTTTTGATAATTCCAAAATTCTGGAATTTTAACATTCACGTGATTTGATTCACGTGAATGTTTTCACGTGAATTCACCATTTAAAATTCGGATTTTTGTACATGCCAGAATCGAATTTGATACATAAGCCTTCGATGGTAAAAAAATGGAGATGTTATTTTCTCTAAATATGAAATGTATATTTCTGTATTTGGAAAAATCATGGTCACCGGCATGTCTTTGGTAATAACTTTGCATGTAATTGTGCTAGAGCTTAACTCAACAGCGTTACATTTGCCTCGTCGAGCTGAATTAAATGATGCATAACATGACCTGCAGGTCGCTCCATGACCTTGAGGTCACGTGACCAGAGGTTCATTTCCCAACTAACCTGGCTTGATTATGCAATAGATGATTTGTTGGAGAGATAAACAAAATTATGTGGCAAATTTGGAAATTTTTGTAAGACACACTTTTAGCTACTTTTATAGCATTCTCGGTCTGAAAATAAAGATGAGAAAATGTGATGTCTTGAGGATCCACAGAAGCTTCTACCGGCGAAATATTGAATTATGTCATCACGTGATCTTGATCACTGAATGGAATAGGTTGTCACATGATTCGAAGGGTCTGCACCCTCCTACTCCACCTAAAAAAATAACGAATTTGAACTGTGATCATTACAAAATCACGTGACCTGACCTAAGTTCATGTCAAAATGTTAAAAAATTGATTCAAATTTTCAAAAAAGATTACATTACATTAATTTTGGTCAATGACGATTCTGATGATATATAGGTTTCTATAATTCGAATGATTTATGTGGGAAATATTGCCCGATGAAATTAGAGCTTTACGCGGCATCGAAAAGATGCCTGAGGCTATAACTCGAAAACCATTCGATGGACGGAGCTGAAAAATGCCCAGCGTGAATCTACGGCCCAAATAACCCCGACACGTAGCCAGGGGCGGCGCCACGGATTTTTGCCAGGTGTGGCAAAATTGATTGAGTAATTGCGCATGACCCCACGCATGACCACCTCCAGGTCAAGTCAAGTGATCCTCTACTGAGAAAAGTGTCACGGAAGTATAAAATGCATATAGACCTCGTGCCAGACAAGATTAAAACCCAACACATATCGTCCTATTTTTGTGTTATTAATTAGCTGATATCTATGTATTTTTGAAAGTTCTTCAAATATTTTTAGCACATATTATGTTGATACCGGAAACATAAATTATTACTAGTACCCCACAATGAATAACTACATATCGCGTTTTTCAGATGGTAGACGATTTATAATTAGCAAATCATAGCTTATGTAAGTACCTATAATCTTGGAACTTTGTACGTTGGAACAGGAATTCGGAGAAGAAACAGGTATGCAAAGCACCGTGTGAATGTTGCGGTGGGTAGAGGTAAAATACAATACCGAATAAAGTCGAAGTATTTCGTTATGATTTCGTAAAGTTGATTAACCAGGCATTGACTGGGGGGCGTTACCGTTACCCCCTCCCCCTCCCCCTCCCCTCCCCCTCCCCCTCCCCCTCCCCCTCCCCCTCCCCCTCCCCCTCCCCCTCCCCCTCCCCCTCCCCCTCCCCCTCCCCCTCCCCCTCCCCCTCCCCCTCCCCCTCCCCCTCCCCCTCCCCTTCCCCCTCCCCCTCCCCCTCCCCCTCCCCCCCCGATGAATTTGTGTAATAGCTGAAAAACCAATAGAGCTATCAACGTTAAACTTCGGTTACTTTCTTCTAAATCACGTTTACGTCATCTGTGAAAAAAAGCAATGTGACACCACAATTGAAGCTATTGTAGATGGCGCTGATGATCAACTGCTACCAAGCGGACCGGCAGCTGTGCGTCCAGAGTGTAGGACGATTTTTTTTTTACGGCGGAGTTTTGAAGGGGTTAGAGTGGTACATATGTGTGCAAACTTATACGAAATGTTGGTGTCTACGAGTGTATTTGAAATCTGAAAGCATGTCTCGCGGAGTTCAATCGTTTGACCTCTGGAGGTCAAAGAGTGCCCGCGAGGTCAAATATCGGACATCGCATAACTTTTTTCCTAAAGTACTTATCGAAGTCGTTTCAACGACTTAATATTCCCACCAGCCAATAGACGGTGCCCAACGAGTGATCTGACCGCCCCTGGTCACCGTTTGACCTCCGGTCACCTGAAAAGGCGCTAATATCCATTGAACGAGCCGTCCAAATACTTATTTGTTGTTTACCGGCCGATTGTGTTCAAACTTATACAACATGTTGATGTCTATGAGTGTATTCGAACCCTTAAAGCATTTATTGCTGAGGTCAATTGTTTGACCTCAGGAGGTCAAAGAGTGCCTGCGATGTCAAATCATGGGTACCGCATAACGTTTTCCTTAAAGTAATCACCAAAGTCGTTTCAACGGCCAAATATTACCACCAGCCTATAGACGGTGCACAACGCAAGACTTGACCCCTCAAGGTCACCGTTTGACCTCAGGTCACCTGGAAAGGCGCTAATATCGATTTAACGAGCCGTCCAAATACGTATTCGTTGTGTACCGACCGATTGTGTTCAAAGTTACCTTCGGTGGGTTAAATAGAAGGCGATGGTGGTGGGTGGAATGAGTTCTTTAAGTGATTTGGGGGGAAAATATGCGGTACCCTGTCATTCTCACACAGGCCACAATGGTAACTTATGCTGTGACCTGAGGTCAACCGGTGACCAGGGGCGGTCAGATCACTCGTTGTGCACCATATATAGCCTGGTGGGAATATTTAGCCGTTGAAACGACTTCGGTAAGTACTTTAGGGAAAAAGTTATGCGGTACCCAAGATTTGACCTCGCGGGCACTCTTTGACCTCCCGAGGTCAAACGATTGACCTCAGCAAGAAATGCTTTCGGGTTTCGAATACACTCATAGACACCAACATTTCGTATAAGTTTGAACACATCTGTACCACTCCAACCCCTTCAAAACTCCGCCGTAAGCAATGCGCCCTATACTCCGACGCACAGACGCCGGTCCGCTTGGTAGCAGTTGATCATCAGCGCCTCTATCGGCGGGAAATTTATTGTGGTGCCCCAATGGGGCATCGTCGAAGAAAAAAATCGGCGTAAAAAAACACGAGTTATAACGAGTTATAACACGAAACACGAGATATAATTAACACGAGTATAAACACGAGTTTTACACAAAAATCAGCTTAACTTTAACAGACCGTACAAATGCCATATTTTGAGCCAAATGCAATCCAAAAACGTCAAAAGATAGCAAATGGCAAGTGCTACAACAAGGCTATCTCGGATTTTTGAACATTTTGGTTTTTGACTCCAAAAATCAAAGATTTCTTTTTTTGGCAAAATGCCCACAAAAACAAATTGATCAAAGATATAAAAAAATGAATGTATATCAGAAAACCACATATGGGCAACTACCATGCCAAATTTTGAAATGATATAACCATTTTTGACCGACTTATGGCATCTTAAGTATGGGTAACTCATGACGTCATATTGTGAAATTGCGTTTTTGGCTTTTATTGACCAGATACAGACAATTAAATGCCAGCACTGTATTTCTGAGACAAAACTGGTCCATAAGCAGGCCTTTGTGAGTTAGATTTATCCATGTCAAATTTTGACATTCAGTGACGTGAACTTGACAATAACTTGAAACTTGACTTGAAACTTGACGTGAACTTGACAATAACTTCACGTAAATGAAGTCAGGTGGTAAAATGACTATCACTTTCGAAATATACGTGGCAAATAACCCATAAAACATGTGTTGCATGACTTTCGTAGATATTTTACGCATGGTGACCTTTTGTGACATGACCTCGACCTTTACCAACAATCTCACTTTAGCTCATGCTGGATGTGTATCATACCTTTGGCAGCACTTTGGGTGATCATGGTCGTAATCGAAGGCTTATAATGGAAAGTATGGCCCATAAACTCAAATACGTCGATTTTGACCTTTGACCTGACCGTGAACTGACATTTGACCTCACTTTGGTTTTGCACGACATTACAAAGTTGCCCGAGGCTGTAACTCGGAAAACTATTCCAAATTGCCCGAGGCTGAACTCGAAAACTATTCAAAGGACGAGGCTGAAAATTTTACAGCGTGAATTTACGGCCCATACCCCCCGCTGCGGATCGGCTGACACCACCAGTCTCAGCCCCAACACATCCACCCCCACCCGACCCGCCCTGCCCGCGGCACTCACGCCTTGGCTTTGTTCGGGATGGTCTTGTTGCTGCGTCCGAGCATGTTGGTGATGGCGCGATCGAACAGGCCGCCCAGGGCCGAGGTCATCTGCGACTTGAGCCCGGTGCGGTCGGCGCCCGGCTGCGGACGCCGCAGGTGCTGTCTCGCGATGTGCAGATTCAGGTGGAGCGGGTCACGAATCAGCTCACCGCAGACGAAACACGCCTGGTTACGCTGGTGGCCAGGCACGATCTGCGGCAGAGGTCACGGGGTGGGGTACGGTCAGCAGAGGTCACCGGGTCAGCAGAGGTCACGGGGTCAGCAGAGGTCACGGGGTCAGCAGAGGTCACGGGGTCAGCAGAGGTCACGGGGTCAGCAGAGGTCACGGTGTCATCAGAGGTCAGGGGTCAGCAGAGGTAACGGGGTCAGCAGAGGTCACCGGGTCAGCAGAGGTCACGGGGTCAGGCAGGAGGTCACGGGGTCAGGCAGGTCACGGGGTCAGCAGAGGTCACGGGGTCAGTAGAGGTCACGGGGTCAGCAGAGGTCACGGGGTCAGCAGAGGTCACGGGGTCAGCAGAGGTCACCGGGTCAGCAGAGGTCACGGGGTCAGGCAGGAGGTCACGGGGTCAGACAGGAGGTCACGGGGTCAGGCAGGAGGTCACGGAGTCAGCAGAGGTCACGGGGTCAGGCAGGAGGTCGCAGGGTCAGAAGGAATAACACGGGGTCCTAGGATTGCTTTGGAGCTGGGGTGCAGAGTGACAATTCTGACTAAAAATTAGTATAGAGTGGAAAATTGAACCAAAAAAACATGTACCCCCTTATGATATGATAAACCCCCTTATTACCGGCTCACCAGAATTAGTAATTACCTATGTCAATCCTTACCTGTATTGCCCTCCACAGGCTGTCCCTATCATCACATAGATAAATCAGCATCAGGGTTTCAATTATACAATACATTTAAAATAAGGAGTGAAAAATTCCCAGTAAAAGGTTGGGAATAGAGTGGACAAATTGTATCCATTGGGTATCGTTTTCCACCCAAATTTGGCAATGCTAGGACACTTTAATAACACATGGGTCATAATAGTCAGGTCACCAAAAACGATCGGACAGAGAACGGCACCAATTAGATTAAAGAAAACTCTGAAGCTGGCAGCCGGCTTTTTCTTAGTCATTGTGAATACAACCGATACGATGCTGCAAGCGTCTTGTGGCCAGTAGCGTACCCAGGATTCACTCCAGGAGGGGCATTTTTTTGCTCAGGAGGGCATAAAGTACCCCCCACCAAAAAAAAACGCACCGGATATGCCCCCACTATATTTTTAGAAGGGCATATTTTCACATTTTTCTCATTAAAAAATGTAAAAAATCATTCATTTTTCGACCAAAGGGCGTACGTACAGACCTTCAGGGGGGGGGGGGGCAATTGATCCGTTTGCTTTCCCCCCCCCCCCTCTCCCCTTGTGTACGCCTATGATTGTGGCAGCTCATATTCACTCAAATTGACTCTGATAAACCCCAAGTGCTACGACCAGTGTTGGATTTTTCGTTTTATGACCGGTCCCGGAGAGTAAAAATCCATAGGGGGAGAGTACAATTTTCTTGTTAGAAAATCAAGATTTTCATTTTTTGACAAATTATTTTACTTGGGAAATAAAATTTCTGATTTGTAATGGATATTCAATTCTTGTGAGGAAATGTAATGTTATGTTAAATACAATGTCGGTAAGATCAGGTGAAAAGAGAGTAAATTTTCAGAGAAAAAAAAATGAAGAGAGCAAAATTATTTGGACCCAAAAAGTAAAGAAAATGACAAAAATTCCACGGCTGGCTACGACTGACATCCAATCGGGCCTCCGGCGTCTCACCTGTATGGGCACGAGGTGTTCCGTTTTCCGGGCCACCTTGTCCTGGGAGGCGCGGTGTTGCCACATCAGGTGCTGGCGAACCGAGGCGCGCCCGCGGAAACTCCGGTCACAAATCGGGCACTCGAACTCGCCGCCAATGTCCTCATCACGGCGCCGCTCTGCCGCCGCCGCCGCGTCCAGCGGGGCCGCCACGGCCGCCGGCGGGGGCGGCGGCGGCGGCGGCAGCGCCGACGGCGGCGGCGGCGGCAGCAGCTGGCCGTCGGCCGAGGCGCTGTCGTAGACGAGCTCGTTCTTGTTGCACGAGCCGAGCTGCTCGAGCATGTTCATCTCCTCGTCGGTGATACCTGGCGAGGGTCCGCTGGTGAGACACGGACGGGCGACGCAGTCAGTACGGCGCGCGCCGCCGACCGCCCCGCGCGCGCCACCGCTGACCAGCGAGACAGGCGAGCGCGGCGGGGCGGGACACTAGCAGGCCGGGACTCCAGAGAGCAAGACAGAGATTCGGTCCGGGAACGAAGCGCATGCGGTGTTTGGCGCGCGGAAGCTATCGTCTATCGCATGCGATGTTGAATCGTGTGGGTCGTGCTGGATGCAAGCTATCACATTGAACCGACACAGCAGAACTATGATTGGAAGAAGAGACTATGATTGGAAGAAGAGTCTATGATTGGAAGAGGAGTCTATGATTGGAAGAGGAGTCTATGATTGGAAGAAGAGTCTATGATTGGAAGAAGTCTATGATTGGAAGAAGTCTATGATTGGAAGAAGAGTCTATGATTGGAAGAAGAGTCTATGATTGGAAGAAGAGTCTATGATTGGAAGAAGAGTCTATGATTGGAAGAAGAGTATAATTGGAAGAAGAGTCTATGATTGGAAGAAGCCAGTACGACAGCCAATGAAAGGAAGCAAAACAGAATCGCAAGCACAATGTTCTACGGTTAAGTACATTTGGAACACTACGAGTAGAAAATTATGAATGTACCTCCGCCACGAGAACGCATATCATTGAAGAGAGCCCAAACCGTGACCATCCGAAATGATGGGCTGGGAGCACACCAATCGGACGAAGAGACAAAGGAAAGCTGACTGACCCATTGCCTGCTGCAGTCCGGGCTCCATGGTGAAGTCGGTCGGTCCGGGGGTCGGGAAACCCTCCCGGTTATCGCTCGTGGCCAGAGAGGCCGCCGAAGACGACACGCTCAGGTTGCTGTTGTCGTCGTCCAGTACGGAGTTGACCGTGCTCATGATGTAGCCCAATCCTGCGGACAGGGCGCGCGCGGCGTTGTAAAACGCAGTGGTAGAATGCAGAGCATGACTAAATTCGTGACGAATGGATAAAGATTGTATGGGCGGTGTAGCCAGTCACGGGCTAGTGCACTCCCGTCGCCAGTCCCTGCAGTTTTCACATCTGGCCCACTGCCGGTTTCACGGCTGCTAGTTTCCACAAATGGTGACTACTGAACCTTACAGCTGGTCCTCGCTGGTCCTCACTGGTTCTCACAGCTGGTCTCTTAATGGCTCTCAGCTCGTCCCCCATTGTACCCCATACCAGCAGTGGCGGCGGAGGGGGGGGGGGCAGTTGCCCTCCCTCCCCCCTCCCCCCACACACACTCAAGAAATTAGGGGGCAAACATATGGTTTTGCCCCCCCCCCCCCATACAAATATTGTAAGAGGGGCCCTCCAAGAAGTTGACTGAGGGCTCCGAGTGCCCCCAGACAGCCTGAGGGGCCCTCTAAGGCCGACAGAAGGCCATCAGTCGGCCTGAGGGGCCCTCGGTAGGTCTAAGGGGGCCCTTGAAAGGTCTGAGACTTCAACATGGACCTGACCGACGTTTTTTGCGACCATTTAGAGGCCCTGTAAAATATAGTGGCCTAAATCAGTGGAGATACCATTTCGCACATTTTTTGTTGTTGTTGGAGGGGGGGGGGAGCCTTTGGCCGTGGGAAGGGGATCTTTGGCCGAGGGCAGTGTTGGATTTTTCATTTCAGGACCTGGTCTCGGAGAGCAAAAATCCATAGGTGGAGAGTAAAATTATATTGTCAGGCAAGTTAAGATTTTCATTTTTGTTTTAATTATTTTATTTGGAAAGTAAAAAAATCCTGATTTGTAATAGATAATAAATCCTTCTGAGGAAAATTGAGTTATATTTTAACTACAATGTCAGTAAGATCAGGCGAAAAGAGAGCAAATTTCCTGAACAAATATGAAGAGAGCAAAATTATTTGGACACAAAAAAGTCTAGCAAATAGCCCAAATTCCAAGGCTGGCCGAGGGGGCCCCTGGGTTTCTTTGCCCCCCCCCCCCCCATCCGAAAATACGTTCCGCTGCCACTGTATACGAGTAGTGCCCACCCCAGCGCCTCTCACCTGACGAGCTGGCCGTGTCAGCCATCAGAGTGCGGACGGACGGCAGCGGCGCCGAGTCGGGCGGCGGCGGCGGCGGCGCGCACAGGAACTCGTCAGCGGCGGCGGCCGGCGGCGGCGGGTAGTCGTAGTACTCCAGCGGCAGCTCCAGCGGCAGCGGCACGTCCAGCTGTGGTGCCGGCAGAGACAGAGCCGCGCCCGCGCCACCCTCCTGGCCCTGGTTGAAGTTATTCCGCATCGTCTCGATGACGCTGGCCGGCCGCGGGCTGCGGTTGCGCTGCGGCGGGCAGTGTGGGCGGCGCGGACTGCGCGGCGCGCCCAGCTCGTCCCCGGGCGGGGGCGGGGGCGGCCGGCAGGCGTCCTCGGCCGCCCAGAGCCGCTTGTCGGCCGGCCGCGCGCCGAAGCCGAACAGACCTTCGCGCTCCATGCTCTGCACTATGTGGGTGTCGCGCCGGCAGCGACCCTGCACCTCGCGCAGAAAGCGCAGCACGTCGTCGTTGCGCATCAGCTCGTCGAGGCCGAGCAGCACAGCGTCCCTGTTTTCCTCTGTGTTGTCCTTGTCCCGTCCGACAGCCATCGCCTTCACGCGCTGCAGCAGTCGCACCCGCAGGTACCGCTTCTTGTCCATCTGGCAACACAGGAGACGTGGCGTCTGGCAAGTGGAGCTGCTGGGCTCAGGGGGAGATATGAGAGTGTTCGATGGACGGGTGCCGGGGTACAGGGCACGCCTCACGCACGAATATAGGCGCTGCGGCCAGTTAACTTGTCACCAAGTCCATTGGATAATTAAATGGTTAAGTGAAAGGAAAGCAGTACAAATTGCTACCGAAAGTCGCCGTGTAACAATCGCAACACGGGCCGACCAGTCCACACAAACCTAGAGTAAGTCTGATAATTATCAGTCCATCTGAGACTGAGAGTCACACAGGCATCATTCAGTTGTCCGCTTGCAACGACCAGACCCACCCTGTTCTACCCTGTCAGCCCCTCATTAAACCTACTAGCTCCCCTCCTCTGCCCACTCCTCTCCCCTTCCCTCCTCTCACTCCTCTGCCCGCTCCTCTCCCCTTCCCTCCTCTCACTCCTCTCACTCCTCTCACTCCTCTCACTCCTCTCACTCCTCTGCCTCCTCACCTCGTGCTCCCACTCCATGTCCCGGTCGCAGAGACAGCCGATGAACTTGTCCACGATCCTCCAGATGAGCTGGATCTGCTCCAGACTGGCATCGGTCGCCTCCACACTCGCCTTCATCTCGGCCAGCGACGCCGCCAGGAACTCCCGCTTCAGATTGTGCAGCAGACTGAACAGGCTCTCCTTCTTGCTGATGCGTTCCTCGCGCGGCCGCTGCACCGGCTCGCAGCCGCCGCGCACCTTGTGCGCCGACAGCCGCGCCGCCGACAGGAAGTGCCGCTGGCAGCGCGCGCACTGGAAGGCGGGCGGCGCGGTGCCGGCCGGCGGCGGCTTGGGCGGTCCGGACGCCGCCGCCGCCGCCGTCAGCTCGCGCCGCGGCCGGACTGGCTCGGCGGGCAGCTGCTCCAGGCGAGGCTCCGGGCGCGGCTCCGCGCGCGGCTCCGCGCGCGGCTCCGCGCGCGGCTCCGGGCGCGTCTCCGGGCGCGGCTCGGCGGCCCGGGAGGAGGTCACAGGGTCGGAGGAGGAGACGGGCTCGTCCAGCGGCGACGGGGCCGTCTCGGCCGGCAGGTCCCCGTCAGTGGACGAGGTCACCTCCTGCGCACCAGGCGAGAGCTGCGCCGCCGACGACACAGTCACCGCCGGCGCCGGCGCCTCCTCCTGCTCGGTTTCACTCTTGGCATCGGCCACCTCGACGCTGAGCGCGGCCTGAGTCTGGTCGCCAGACAGCGTCGGCGCCGGCGCCGGCTCCAGCTGCCGCTCCTCTTTCAGAGTTGGCGGCTCCAGCGGAGGGGGCTCCCGCAACGGCGGCGACGGCTCCTTCAGCGTCGGTGGCTCCTGGGGTGGCAGTTCATTCAGCATTAGCGGCTCTTGTATGGGTGGCTTCGCCGTAGGCTGATCCTTCGGTGACTTCTGCGACTCCTTTGGTGACTTCTGCGACTCCTTTGGTGACTTCTGCGACTCCTTTGGTGACTTCTGCGACTCCTTTGGTGACTTCTGCGACTCCTTTGGTGACTTCTGCGACTCTTTTGGTGACTTCTGCGACTCCTTTGGTGACTTCTGCGACTCCTTTGGTGATTTCTGCGACTCCTTTGGTGACTTTTGAGACTCCTTTGGTGACTTCTGCGACTCCTTTGGTGACTTCTGCGACTCCTTTGGTGACTTCTGAGACTCCTTCGGTGACTTCTGCGACTCTTTTGGTGACTTCTGAGACTCCTTTGGTGACTTTTGCGACTCCTTTGGTGACTTCTGCGAATCTTTCGGTGACTTCTGCGAATCTTTCGGTGACTTCTGCGAATCTTTCAGTGACTTCTGCGACTCTTTCGATGACTTCTGCGAATCTTTCGGTGACTTCTGCGAATCTTTCAGTGACTTCTGCGAATCCTTTGGCGATTTATGTGGCTTCTCCGTCGCTTGTTGTGCTTCCTTCGCAGTCTCCTGTGGCTCCTGTGTCGGTTCCTGTGTCGTCTCCTGCGCCTCCGCCGGTGTCTCTCCACTGGGTGTCTTGGCCCGCTCCGCCTCGCGGCACGCGTCCACGTGCCGCTGCAGCTCCTCGCAGCTCGATTGCAGCTTGGAACAGAACGGACACTCGAGCTCGCTCTCCGCCTGGCTGGCGGCGTCCATCAGCGGGCGCAGGCTGAAGTCGGGCAGGTCGCAGCACTTCTGAATGTGCCGCTCCAGCGTTGACAGCCGGTACAGCTTCTGACAGCACTTCTTGCACGTGTAGACAGTGCGCGTGCGGCCGGTGGTGAGGGACACGGTGAACATGTCGTCGCCTCCGTCGCGGCCGCCGCTGGGTGCGCCCAGGTCGCTACCCGGCCGAGACTCGGCGCTCAGACGCCGGCTGCGCTTCCGACCGTCGGCGGCGTCGCCGGAAGGAGCCCGCTTCCGGCTGCGCTCCGTCACTTCCGGCGACGCAGGCCGTGACGCGCGCGGCTCGCCGGCGTCCGCAGCGGACGGCTGGGCAGGCGCAGATGGCGCCCCAGGCTCCGATGAGGTCGGCTTGGCGCCAGCAGGGTCCACAGAACGCTCCGCCGGAGGGGTCTCGCCAGAAGGCGCAGAGGCTTCTTGCTTGGCCGGTCGCTTCCCGGCAGGGCTCTTCTTCGTTGTCAGTCGGTTGCGCTTCGCGGGAGTCTTCTTGATCGTCGCAGGTGAAGCTTCGGCCTTGGATTCTTTCTTGCCGCCCGCCCCCATAGAAGTACCGCCAGTTTCGGTCTTACCTTTGCCCGCAATCTTCGCTTTTCCTTTTTTGGGGGGAATGTTTGCGTCCTTCGTTTCCGTGTTTGCGCCCTCTGTTGCTGTTTCATCAGGAACATCCTTGTCCTTCTTTGCCTTCTTGGCTTTCCCAGCTTCAGGCGTCTTGTCACTGGCTTTCTTCTTGCCTCGACCTGGTGTACCTGCTGCTTTCTTGGCCGCAGGGCCCGTCTTTTGCGGAGTCTTTGCAGTCGCCTGCGGTGTCTCAACTCCGCTCTGCTCCTCGCTGGCGGCCGGTGGCTCCATCTTTCCCTCCTGCTCCATCATAGCGGCTTTTCTAGCCGCTTTCTTGGCCGCAGGGCCCGTCTTTTGCGGAGTCTTTGCAGTCGCCTGCGGTGTCTCAACTCCGCTCTGCTCCTCGCTGGCGGCCGGTGGCTCCATTTTTCCCTCCTGCTCCAGCTCAGCGGCTTTTCTAGCCGCTTTCTTAGCCGCAGGGCCCGTCTTTTGCGGAGTCTTTGCAGTCGCCTGCGGTGCCTCAACTCCGCTCTGCTCCGGTGGCTCCATCTTTCCCTCCTGCTCCACCTCAGCGGCTTTTCTAGCCGCTTTCTTAGCCGCAGGGCCCGTCTTTTGCGGAGTCTTTGCAGTCGCCTGCGGTGCCTCAACTCCGCTCTGCTCCTCGCTGGCGGCCGGTGGCTCCATCTTTCCCTCCTGCTCCACCTCAGCGGCTTTCCGAGCCGCTCCCATCGCCTTCCCTGATGCCTTGCCTTTACCAGCGGCCTGCTTCGCCCGCACCTTGGCTGGCGGTCCTGCCGTCTCACTGCCCTTCCGTTTGACAGCCTTGGCGGACGCCGCGCCTTCGGCCTGCGCGCGGCGTCCCTTCTTGGACGCCGCCGGCGTCTGGGACGGCGCCGAGGACGCCACAGAGCCGACCGACGGCGTCGGGCTGCCGCGGCGGGACCGCGACACGGACCGCGACGGACTGGGCGCCGGCCGCTTGCCCCGTCCGCCGCGTCCGCCGCGTCCGCCCCGCTTGGAGCCCCGCGGCGCCGAGCGGGTGACCCGGGCCGCCGATGGTCGGCCGGCCGACTGTGCCCGTGCTGCCGCCCCGCCCCGGCCACGGCCACGGCCACGGGTGGCCGTGCGAGGCAGACTGGCGCTGCGCGGCGCACCCTTCGCCGCCGATTTACCGCTGGGTTTAGAGACTGATTTAGCACCGGTCTTGCTTCCAGTTTTTGGGCCGGGTTTGGCTCGAGTCTTTTTCGCTGGGGTGTTTGGCTTCTTCGTCTTTGTCTTGGTCGGCGTGGATTTCTTGGGTTTCTGTTCGTCGGTCGCTCCGTCGGTCGAGGAAAGGCCCGTGGCGGCGGCGGCACCCTCCCCCGCAGTGTCCGTCCCGTTCAGATCACCTTCACCAACACTGAGATCAGAAGGCTTCGCTCCCTGAGTAGTTGGCACCTCGGCACTAGTGTCCACCGACTGTTCTACCATTACAGCGTCCGGCGTCACAGACTGTTCTACCATTACAGCGTCCGGCGCCGCAGACTGTTCTACCAATACAGCGTCCGGCGCCGCGGACTGTTCTACCAATACAGCGTCCGGCGCCACGGACTGTTCTACCATTACAGCGTCCGGCGCCACCGACTGTTCTACCAATACAGCGTCCGGCGCCACGAACTGTTCTACCAGTACAGCTTCCGGCGCCACGGACTGTTCTACCAGTACAGCTTCCGGCGCCACGGACTGTTCTACCTTTACAGCGTGCGGCGCCGCCGACTGTTCTACCAGTAGAGCGTGCGGCGCCGGTGCGGCGGTCGGCTCCTCGGCCGTTCCCGCAGCGTCCGACAGCGCCTCGTTAGCGTCCGTCGCCGTCACCGCAGCACCGGTCTCCTCTGGCACAGTCACCGCACTGTCCGACGCGCTGGCACCATCCACCGGCGGCAGTGGCTCACTCTCGCTCTCGCCCTCTACCTTCACAGTCACCTTCTCACTTTCCGAGTTCGTCTCTCCCTCCGCACTCGTCACTGCTGACGGCGGCGGTGACGAGTCCTGCACAGCCTGCTCCACGTCCGTGTCCATTCTGTCCGCGCCGGACTCTTCGGGCGATGGCACTGCACTGGGTCCCTCGGACAGCGTCTCACCACTGGTCTGTTCAGTCACAGAGGTGACAGAGGTAGCCGCCGAGTCCGTGTCGGTCTCCAGCACCGGACTGGAGCGCTGGCTGCGCCGCGACCGACCCCCGCTCCGCGCCCCGCCCGCCGACTCCGCGGCTACCGGCGGCGGAGGAGGTGGTGGGGATGGGGGCGGGGGCGGCGCCTCGTCCACAGCGGCCGCCAGCCGGCGGGAGGCGCGCACAGCCATACCGCTCGGGCCGGGCGTGGCCTCCGGCTCGCCAGCGGAGACTAGCTGCTTCTGCTGTCGCTTCTGCAGCTGCACCAGGTTCAGCATGGGGAACAGCTGCTTCGAGACGCGCTTGGCAGGCAGGTTGGCCAGCATTTTCTCGATGGTGTCGGCGGTAGTGTCTGCAACAGAGGTGGCGACGTCAGGCAGCGCCAGGGGGCGCCAGGGGGCGCCAGGGGGTCGGGGGCAGGGTTCCCGGCCAACCGGGACTGGTGCTGAGGCTAGGACAGTCACACATCGGTCACTAATGCTTTCCTAAAATCGGCAAACATGTTGCTTACGTAACTTGCACTCAGCTATGATGCATCTGATGATACAGACAATGAACTGATGGAAAAACGCCGTATAATCATGCAATGATAAACGTCATCAGACGACACGTGAGTTACAGCATGACAAGTCTAGTAGGTACATAGAATGGCATTTGATATCAACGAATGTTTAGGGTAGGTACGCCATGTTAGCCAAGGGTTCTATACTGCAAACATACTGCAACCATGAACGCTAAAAATCCATTATCACTAAGAGGAACTGGGAAAATATGCCGTGTACAACAGAACATGCATGCATACAAATCCGTCACACTTCCTAGCTGCATGCACCGCCTCCCCAATGAAAAATGAATATCCCTCAGCCACCGAAACCTAGCATGTGACTCGCGATAGCTCAGTACCTTCCGCACTCCGTCAACCAGCCAACAAATTTAATCATAAAAAAACACAATCATCAACTAAATACGATAGGCAACAACAGGCAATGATACGGTACGCAGCAGGCGAATCCAACCACTAGTCGAACAGCAAAACAGATAAATCAGTGGTTTCAGCCCGTACAGCGCCACGCACACATTCACTCTGAAGAAGCTACTGCGCTCAGGTTGTGGCGCGCAATTCACACACCTGTGGCAAGCAAACAGCGTGGGAGATAGAGGGGGAGAGAGGGGGAGAGAGAGGGGAGAGAGAGGGGAGAGGGAGAGAGCGGGGAGAGAGGGAGAGAGCGGGGAGAGGGATAGAGAGAGAGGGTCTGAGGAGGCGGAGGGCACACGTGTACTCACTGCTACGGAGCCGCATCGCGAAAGCTGTAAAGTCCGGGAATCGTCTGTCAAACTATCCAGCGGGGTGAGCACTAAGTGACCACAGGTGCAGGATCCTAGCCGTGTTTCGCTCCACTTAAGTTCGTGTGCGGTGTGACCTCGTGATGAGGCGACATGCAGTGCTGTTAGTGATGGTAATGTGGTCGGCCTGCCTACTTAACTTACCTTGCAGGTGCTATTGACCAGCCAAAAAGAGCATCACAGCGCACACCAAGCACCATTCAACCGTCCAGTTGCCCCCCCCCCCCTGCCATGTCCACGGTAATAGCATACATACACCGAAACAAGGACTAGTGATGTACAGGTGAGCTTTCAACCCACCATTTCAGGGCCCGACAGCACACCATGCAGATTTGCACTCAACAACGCCCCCGCATCTCTCCATACAGCACATCTGCGCCACACACCACCCCACACGCGCGCGATCCACGCCCGCTACTCCACGGCCACACAACCCTCGACCACACTCACCTCTGTTCTGCTTCGGCTTCGGCTGCTTCTCACGCTTGGGCCGGCTGGGTGTGGCAAGAATCCGCTTCATCCCGCGCCGGCTCTGGAAGCGGCGGCGGCGGCGCGCGCCGAAGCCGCGCCACTTACGCTTCCTCGGCGTGGTCCACGTGTTCCAGTCGGAGTCTCCGGCACACTCGAGGATGTGCCGGTGCAGCTCGGGTAGCGAGTTGCAGTTGCGGTCGCAGGTGCCGCAGCTGACGGGGAAGTCGAGGTTGTCGCGCTCGGCTGACGTGCCGCTCACGTACTGGCCGAACACGCTCTCGGAGAGCAGCTCGAGGTCGTCCGGCAGGCTGGTGTGCCCGCAGAGCACGTGCGCGTGCCGGTACGACTTGTGCTCGTCCAGCTCGTACAGACTACCGAACACGGCTCCACATGCGTGGCACACAAAACACATGAGACGCTCCCACTCGCCGGTCAGGCCCGTCTCTTCTAGTTCCTCCTCTGTCTCCCCTCCCACCGCTCCCTCTGCTGCTTCCGCTCCCGCTTCCGCTGCTTCCGCTGCCGCTGCTGCCCCCGCTGCCGCTGCCGCTGCCGCTGCCGCTGCCGCTGCCGCTGCCGCTGCCGCTGCCGCTGCCGCTCCCGCCGCTCCCCCTCCCCCTCCCGCCGCTGTCGCCCCCGCAGACTCAGCCAGCCGCTCGCGCAGAGCGCGGTAGCAGGCGGCGGCCGGCGGCAGCTCGGCCGGCTCTCGTTTTACCACGGGCGGCGGCGGCGCGGCTGGGCGCAGTCCCAGTGCGGCCAGCACGGGGTCGGCGGGCGGCGGCGGCTCTGGCGGCGCTGCCCCGGCCCGCCGGCCCCACAGACCGGACGGCACGTCCAGACGGAGCGCGCGGCCGGCCGGCTCCGTGGCCGGCGCCATCTCAGCCTCAGTGACAGACCGGCGTCGCGGCGGCTGCCGGCGCAGCACCTCCTTCATACCGTCCAGGTAGTTGATGAGATTATCAGCTATGTTCTCGCGGACCCCCGCGTAGAAGAGCGACTCGTCGGCGGCGCGCTGGCGCTCCAGCTCGCCCTCATCCTGCTCGCGGTGCCGCGCCACCAGCGCGTGCTCCTTCACCGGCACCGGCTTGTGCGGGTGCGCCATGCGCATGTGGCAGCACATGCGCTTGTAGGTGGGGAAGCTCTTGTCGCACACGTTGCAGGGGTAGACGCAGCGCTCGCCGACCGGCTTGTCCTCGAGCCGCTCCAGCGCGTCCAGGTCGTCCGACTCGAGGCTGATGGTGCCGTTACTCGACTTGGACACCTCCTTGCAGGCCTCCTGGAACTTTTTCAGCTGCTGCAGGTTCCCGATGCCGACGCTGATCTTGACGCCGCCGAAGTTGATCTTGGCGATCGTCTGCCCGGCGCCTGCCTCGGACGGCCGCGTCTCCCGGTTGTGGATCTTCTCATGCCGCTTCTTGACCGACTCGCATGGGAACACTTGGTCGCAGAACTTGCACGCGAACGAGCTACAGGCGTGCACCTCGCGGTGCTTCTCCAGCTCCCGCTTGGCGGCGAACGTTTCGTCGCACTTGTCGCAGCCCAGCCGCTTGCCGGGCGGCACATCGCGCGACTTGCCCAAGTGCGCGGCCGCGTGGTGCTCCACCACGGCCAGCAGGGAGTCGTACAGCGCACGGCATGGGTAGCAGCAGTAGAGGAACGGCCGGCGCGAGCCCGCGCTCCGCTCGGTCGCCTCCTTGAAGTCGCTCGTGTCGGCCAGCGCGGTCAGCTCGGCGCTGGCCATGTCGCTCTCGTGGATGTACTTGTGGTTGATGTGCGTACGGTAGTAGTGGCGCTTGAGGCTGTGCAGCCGTTGGTAGCTGGTCTGGCAGATGTCGCACACGTAGCGCGGTCGGCCGTCCTCGCCCGGCCGGATGTGTACCGCGTCGTTCACCTCGAAGTTGTAGAAGGACTCGCTCTTCTTGGGCCGGCCCTGCGGCGAGGCAAGCTGCGGCGGCAGCGCGGAGCCAGCCGCGGCCGACGGCGCCGGTAGCAGCGCCAGCAGCGGCGGCGGCGCCGTGATCGCCTTCGTAGAAGACCCCAGCCGGCCGGCCTGTACCGAGTAACCCTCGTCCTTGTTCTTGGTGATGCGCAGCGGCGGGATCTTCGGCATGGAGCTGGCCTGCGCGCCGTCGGCGGCGACGGAGGCCGACGAAGAGCCGCTCTCATCGCGCCGGTGCTGCTTTTCCTTCTTCTTCTTGAAGAGGCTGGGACTGCTGGAGCGAGAGTCCTCAGAGGACGTCCTGATGCGGCCCGAGGAGGACGCCGCCTTCTTGTCGTATGAAGAGTGTGACTTCTTGTCAGATTTGTGCTTGGAGCCGGACTTGCTCCCGTCTTTGGACTTGCTCGACGACTTCGAAGTGCTCGTAGTCTCAGTGCCTACGCTCTCATACGTCACTCCTGCGCTATTCCACCTAGCTTCGCTTGCTTTCTTCGGTTTGGAATCACTCTTCCGCGGAATTGCAGCCTTTGCATCGGCTGCCTTCGTCGGCTTCACTGGGGAAGCCGACAAGGACAACTTACTAGTCTGTCTGGCTAAAACACCACTCGGGGATCTGTCCTGATTCGTCGGAGAATCTATATACACGGTCAGCGGACCAGGAACCTCATCGGCCGCTCGCTTACCAGCGGGTTTCGGCACCTTGGCCTCCATCGCCGGGGAGGCCAAACCGTCCTCAGTCAGTGGTAGTTGGAACTCCCAGCCCGACCAACTCGCTGCCAGTCCGTCTGCCTTCTTACCGGTCGCATCTCCAGCCTTCCTACCGGCCGTTTCACCGGACTTATTGGCGATGGTCTCGGTCCTTTTACCTCCCGGCTCGGCGCCGCTCGACCCTGCCCCCAGATCCAGCGGGGTCCTCTGCCGGTTCGCCAGCGTCTCGATCGGTCCAGAGTCGGGCGGAAACTCCGGCAGCCACGTGCGGGCCACCTCCACCGTGGTGGCCGCGCACGGCGCTGCCGGCGGCGGCTGCAGCGGCTGCAGCGGTGGAGGCGGCGGCGGCGCTGTGGGCGGGGGCGGGGGCGGCGGGGGCGGCTGAGCAGGTCGGATCGGGTGTAGTTTGGGCGGCGGCGGCCGCTTGCGCGCCGTCTTGGCCGGCCTGGTGACCACCGTGATCTGCAGCTCCTTGGGAAGCTGGATGCCCATGGCGTGCGACACCTGGTCGGCGGTGGAGCGCGCCTCCGCCTCGGCCGCCTCCGCCTCGAACGAAGCCATCTCCAGCGCCTCGAGCTCGGCCATCTCTCGCATCTCGGCCTCCAGGTCCTGCCCCGGCCCCGCCGAGGACGACCCCGCGGCAGCCGACCCCACTGAGGACGACCGCTTGGGCGGCGGCGGCAGTGAGGGCGGCGGCAGCAGCGGCAGCAGGCCGGGCGCCTTGGACGAGTGGGCCGGGGTGGGCGGCCGACGACTGTGCGCCGGCAGCCGCGGACCGAACGAAGACGGCGGCAGCTGCGTGGACCGCGCGTGCGCCGGTGGCGGCCGCGGGAAGAACATCTGCGGGGGGACGACAGGAGTTATGTAAATAACTAATCTCCAGGAGCAGAGACAGAGACGATCACTGTCGTTGAAAGCGAACGAAAGAGACTGGTAGCTGTAGTTAGGATGTGTTAATACGAAGCTGCCCGACAACAAAAGATCATGAGAATAGCAAACACAACGTGCAATATGTGTAAATCGCTTGAAATGCAACACAGTCACCGCAAATGGGAATATGAAATTGTACTTGATCGAGTCATATCATTGACACGTTTATACACCAGCAGACACCAGACAGCAGCACCAGATACACCAGCACTTACCGGTCCTCCGAACGGCATTCTGTGGAACCTGCCGGGGGCGGCGGCGGCGGGGGGCAGAGGAGGAAAGCCGGCCGCCGCCGCCATCGCCATCAGCGCCGCCGGGAAGCCCGCCGTGCCGGACGCCGCCCCGGGCGGGAAGCCGCCCATGGCCGCCACGGCCGCCGCCGCCGCCGCCACCGACGTCGGCGGAAAGCACAGGCCGCCGCTGGAGGCGGGCGGGAACCCGCCGAGCGCCGCCGCCGCCGCCGCTGCCGCTGCCGCTGCCGCCGCCGCCGCCGAAGCCGGCGGGAACCCGAGGGCGGCGGCGGTGGCAGCCGAGACCGGCGGGAAGCCCATGCCGCCGCCGGCCGCCGCCCCAGCGCCGCCCGCAGAGGAGGTCGGCGTCAGGAGCCAGCTGAGCGGCGGCAGGCCCGGATACGGCAGGAACGGCACCGGCGGCACGTGCGGCGGCTGCGGCGGCGGCGTGCGCGCCCGGCCCGTGCGGTCCATCTTGTGCGCGTGGTGCGGCATCAGCGCGCCGCCTCTGGAACACGAGGAACGGACGCCGGTCAGCGGCGACGGACGGTCACGGGTCAGTGGGGTTGTGTAAGGGGGCGAGAGTGACGCAGCAGTCCAGTGACGCGCGACAGAATCAGTCACGGGTCAGTAAAATCGGAACCAGTGAAAATCAAAAGTCGGAGCCTCGTCAAAACGCAGACGTCAGGTGTGTACGAAGAGGTCAGGTGTGCCCGCACTACGTCCTCGCCATATGCAGCGGCTGGATCTGCAGGGGTGATCTGCAGGGGGTGATCCAGGGGGTGATCTGCAGGGGTGATCCAGGGGGTGATCCAGGGGGTGATCTGCAGGGGGTGATCCAGGGGGTGATCCAGGGGGTGATCCAGGGGGTGATCCAGGGGTGATCCAGGGGGTGATCCAGGGGGTGATCCAGGGGAAATGTGAGCAGCGCATTCTGCCAAGTCGATATTCGATCAGCCATCACGCCGAGTGAGAGTCAGAAGAGATCCGACGTGACCGCCGAACAATGCCAATCTAACGGGTCGGCATCTCGGCCCGCCGACTAATGTTACGACACCTAGCTTTCACACCACGTTAAAGCTTGATGGCCAGAAATTCGGATATCGGTCCCCAAACCACATGAGCTCAGCTAAGAACTACTCACAGGTAAGCGCCACATGGCGACATCGTTCTGCAATGCCTCCGAATACTAGCGAGTACCGGCTGTGGGAAGCGGGCTCTACGCGAAGCACACATGGCTGTAGTGCGCATAGCACCACAAAAACAGCCACAAAACCGGCGGCGCGGCGCGGCGGTCCAGCAGATGGCCCGTTCTCTCGGCTGCGGACCGCCAAGAACTCCGATACCTACCACCAGGTGGGAAGAGCAGCTCGAGGGAGAAATTTGTTGGAATTCCAACAGCTGAAGAGAACGTGTCAAAAATTTTGAAGCAATGCTACAGGGCAATATAACTAGCGTATTTAATGCTTGCATCGGCCATCGACCCCATGCCTTAAAACGAACATGCCTTCTGTAGGCCAAGGCTGGATAGCCGGAGAGCCCGAGATGTTCAAATGTGACAAGCCAACACCACTGGTGACCGCTCGTATACAGAGGCGCCGCAGACCAAGTCCTAGTTAAGACCCCTAATGTTCATATACGAACAAGAGATACGAAGACTGCGCAGGCTTCTTAACTACTCTTCGCGTTCTGAATGGCATCAAATCGGGCAAAATATTCACCGCCAGCGTCAGACATGGGATTAAGAAGGAAGCAAGTGGCGAGCCGGTCACAATTGCAACAAAAGGCTCAGGACGTGATTCATATCAGGAAACCAGTCGCGCAGCGCGGCGCCACCGTGACAAAAGTGTGACGTTGGAACTGAGCCGGCGACTGGGCCGGGAACACAGGGCGATCAATATGACCGGCGAAAGCTCAACTCTACTGCAAAAGACAGGTGTAAATATGGCATGCATGGCTCTCGCTCTAAATGAGTCACCGTCGGACAGCGCACTGACGCATTAATAATGCGCTAGCTAATATCATATAGTGCAAAACATTATGCTTCATCACAAACAATGTAAGTACAAGGTACCGAGCGCATTCAACGCCGACTCAAAAACAACTGGGAAGAATGAAAACAAACACCCATTTGACAGTTGCTGCCACGGATCGATTGGTGTAACACATCAACGCTGGCAGCGGCTGATTTGGGCAGTCAAGCACCGCATGTTGCATGCTGAATACGTAGTATGGCTATTGCAAGGCGATGCACGGGCCCGGCAATCAGCCAGCAAACCAGTTCGTACCCAGCTCCGAGCAAGGCAGGGCCTGAAGTCGCCACAGCGACGGACAGGCGGGACTGGGGGGGGGGGGGGGGGGGGCGGCGGTCACCGTGTTTTGCAACTCGAATAGCCGTGACTGGATGAATCTCATACTCCACATTGTCGGTCTTCTCCACACCGTCCTGCTGTGGCGCAACTGATTTCGACGAACCATGGGATGCAGAAAAAAGGAAAAGGAATTGATTCAAACAATGACCAACAACGTCGCTCCCAGCAGACATTAGCATGAATCCCGGAAGCAAATCCCGTATCTACGAAGATCTCTCCACGAAATCCAATTAAGGATCTAGGGTCCTAACAGATCTTACTGGAAAATGTAACAGGGGATCTTGGATAGGTACCAGTGGTAGAGATATCCGATACAATTTGGTAACCGATCTCAGGTCCTACAGGATCATGTGATAAACATGCTGGTAGGATCTATGGTCCCCCGGGATCTCGTAGTCGACGGGATTCCAAGCTAAATTACACAGTACTATTGTTAACCAAATGAAGACAAATATGATATCCTACCAGTGGCGGCGGATAAGGGGGGTGGCAGCTGCCCCTCAAAAAGTTGTTTTTTGGCGGGGGAGGGGGGGGGGGTGGCAAACATGATTTCCCCCATAAATTTGTAAGAGAAGTTGGTTTGATTTCTTCTTTTTGACCGAAACAATGACCAAGGGCCCCGATGTGCCCCCAGCCAGCCTGAGGGGCCTTCTAAAGCCCACAGTCGGCCTGAGGGGACCCTAGGTAGGCCCGAGGGGCCCTCAGAAGGCCTGAGACTTCAACATGGACCTGTGCGACGTTTTTTTCGACCATTTAGGGGCCCTGCAAAATATAGTGGCCTAAATCCGAGAAGATACCATTTCGCGCATTTGTGTATTGTTGTTTGGGGGGAGGGCCTTTGGTCGAGGGGGCCCCCTGGGTTTCTTTGCCCCCATCCAAAAATACGATCCGCCGCCAATGGATCCTACCGATTCCAGCTAAAATAAATCGAGGAGGGCGGAAGAAAGACAGGACACCAGAGGGCGGCAGAAAGGCAGGGCACCACCAGAGGGCGGCAGAGAGGCAGGGCACCACCAGAGGGCGGCAGAGAGGCAGGGCACCACCAGAGGGCGGCATAGAGGCAGGGCACCACCAGAGGGCGGCAGAGAGGCAGGGCACCACCAGAGGGCGGCAGAGAGGCAGGGCACCATCAGAGGGCGGCAGAGAGACAGGGCACCAGAGGGCGGCAGAGAGGCAGGGCACCACCAGAGGGCGGCAGAGAGGCAGGGCACCACCAGAGGGCGGCAGAGAGACAGGGCACCAGAGGGCGGCAGAGGCCACCAGACGGCGGCAGAGAGGCAGGGCACCACCAGAGGGCGGCAGAGAGACAGGGCACCAGAGGGCGGCAGAGAGACAGGGCACCACCAGAGGGCGGCAGAGAGGCAGGGCACCACCAAAGGGCGGCAGAGAGGCGGGGCACCACCAGAGGGCGGCAGAGAGGCAGGGCACCAGAGTGCGGCAGAGAGACAGGGCACCAGAGGGCGGCAGAGACAGGGCACCAGAGGGCGGCAGAGAGGCAGGACACCACCAGAGGGCGGCAGAGAGGCGGGGCACCACCAGAGGGCGGCAGAGAGGCGGGGCACCACCAGAGGGCGGCAGAGAGACAGGGCACCAGAGGGCGGCAGAGAGGCAGGGCACCACCAGAGGGCGGCAGAGAGGCAGGGCACCACCAGAGGGCGGCAGAGAGGCAGGGCACCACCAGAGGGCGGCAGAGAGACAGGGCACCACCAGAGGGCGACAGAGGGGCAGGGCACCACCAGAGGGCGGCAGAGAGGCAGGGCACCACCAGAGGGCGGCAGAGAGGCGGGGCACCACCAGAGGGCGGCAGAGAGGCAGGGCACCACCAGAGGGCGGCAGAGAGGCAGGGCACCAGAGGGCGGCAGAGAGGCAGGGCACCCCAGTCCACAGGAGGACATCGGAGGTCCCACTGCGAGGTCCCACGAAGGTCCCCTGCCCCACTGCCATCGGAGGAGGCAGTGGGGCAGGGCACCCGAGGAAAGGTGCAGAGACAAGACACCAGAAGAGGGCGGCAGAGAGGGAGAGGGGGGGGGGCTGCGAGACAGTGCGTCAACGCACTGTCGGTCAACAGAGGCACTGACACCAGTGACTGATGTACTGCTCCGTGTGGACGCGACGCAGGGTGGCAGGCCGCGGTCCGATAGC
Organism: Chirona hameri; assembly: GCA_036785665.1. Classification (NCBI taxonomy): domain Eukaryota; kingdom Metazoa; phylum Arthropoda; class Thecostraca; order Balanomorpha; family Balanidae; genus Chirona; species Chirona hameri. The sequence continues at coordinate 38,614 of JAXIVJ010005941.1, forward strand.
GCCTGAGTGTCGTGCCGCGGCCAGGGCCGGACCGCACTGGGAGGCTAATCAGCGGCGGTGGCGGCTGGGGCGACACAGCGCCGCCGCCGGGCCGCCGCCGGGCCGCGATAGTGGAGCACCCAGCGGCCGGCGTCTTCACCCGGCGACCCGGCGGCCCGGCGGTGCCAGCCAGCACCCGCTGAGTCACGCCAGCAGCCGCCGCTCCAGACTGGTTTAGATATATATGTAGAAACAACACTTAGAGTATAAGTAGTGCACCTTAAAACAGGACAGGTTACTATCACGAGTGGTTATGCTGCGTTCTTTTTTTTTGGGGGGGGGGGGGAGGGGATACAGCAAGGGAAGTGGTCCCAGTTAGAGTGATATACCAGGAATAAGAAAATGCCCGCCCGAGTCGAGCGTGCTCAGAGCAGCAGCGAGATGGACCAACGAGTCGAGCTACCAGTTATCAGAGACCAAAATCAAGAGCCGCTGTGCACATAGTCCAAGTCCGGTGACATTGCATAACCCTCTTTAGGTACGGACTAATTCAGAGAAGACGTGTCGAGGACCAGTAGTGTACCACGAGTCGACTTGCCATGATCAAATATCGTGACAGACTAGCCAGCACAGTACACACAGATATGAACTTCTAGAACAGAGAACCACGAGGGAGGACAAGGATCACCGATCAGAAAACTGTTCCCGTAAGCCAGCCGGCGTAGCACAAACTCTCAGTGTCTCAAAAGTGTCAAAAGTGTCAAAAAACAGCTCAGTTTGGAGAAGTGACATAGGGGGCAGCGCGCGATGACGGGTGCGGCACGAGACACGAGCTGGGCTCGACGCAGATGCGTTCGTTCCAGGCTCCAGCCCACGCCAGCCAATCCACACTGACTTACCAGACATAAATGGCTGGTAAGTCAGTGTTACCAGACATAAATGGTTACCAGACACAAATGGCTGGTAAGTCAGTGTGGGCCGGCAGCGCTATGGTGTCTGCAGACTCCCATCGCCCCCTGCCCCCTATACCAATCACTGCACGCCCTCTGCACCAAACTGCACCGTAACAGATCCGCACCGGTTCTCGTACCAAAGTTTGCCGTACCAGCCCTACCACGTTCCCAGTACTGAGCTCTGTCGCACCAAATTTCGAGATTTCCTGTCGGTACAACAGAGCTGTGGTCCTCCATCAGTATATGAATGAGTGTCGTGCCGCGACTCGACTCGAGTAACTCGACTCTCTGCACGCCACAGTCTTTATGTTGGAGGATCAGTATATCCATTGATAGCCAAAATCCACATCATAGTCTTGTCCGTGAGATGAACGAGAGACAGACAGAGGGAACAGAGAGAGCGAGTCTTTCTCCGTCGATCGGAGGGAACAGCGGAGCGGCCCAGCGAACCGCATCACCGGGCCACCATCGGGGGGTCCGCCTCGTGCAATTAGGACCAGTTAAATAGCCGCATCGAAGATCGATAACAAATTGGGCGTCATCTGCCAGCAAAAAAAAAGCACGAAAAGAAAAAACCAGGAGACTCGTCAGGAGGCGGTAAATAGTGAAAGCGAATTCTTAGAATGATAGGAAAATTCAGAAATACACTGAGATTCACTAGTCGATGTTGAAAAAGTGGGATATGATGTAAGCAGAACGGAACAGAACAGAAACCACAAGAGAGCTGGATGCAAGAAAGGATCCAGGCGGGCCCATCAGGGTCATGACCCCCCCCCCCCCCTCCCCCGTAAAAACCATCGTCAGAATATCAACACATCTCCTGCTTCTTAAGAAAGATTAAGCGGCAATTTTTACTAAGGGAATTGTATCGTAAAAGCAGTTTATAATGCACATGGAAGCCAAAACTGAGGATTTCTCTTTTGGAAATTTGTCATACTGAGATTCGCCTCCCCACACCAGGTGATTAATGATTATAGCCGTTCCAGATCCGCAAGTGGCTGGCTGGGATACATTTTCTCGCCTAAAAGTCGTGGTCAGAACCAGGATTTCGCCCACGGGGGGGGGGGGGGCAAATGGGATTAGAGGGACCCTCGTAGACAATGGGGCCCCACATAATTAAAACAGTACAGTATGTTGTAAAACACGACAAATAAGTATTCGACAATGAAACAATTACGTTTTTTGATTTTTTTCGGGGGGTGGGGCTAAAACTCAATATTTTGCAAATCCGAGATTGCCATTTTGAATAGAATGTCTTTTTCTTTTGGCGCTTTTTATTTGCGATTGGCTTAAAAATTCGATTTTCTACGATTGGTCCTAACATTTGTGGTTTTCCCACCAAAAATAGCATGATGTCACTAAAACGTCATCATCTCTCCCAAGCTACTTCACCATTTGCATTGAAATTGTGTGATAAGACGTGGAATTGATTCAGCATAAGGTACTACAATATTGACGTCGATATCTAGAATTGTTTTCAGGTTATTGAGCAAATCCGGGAGGGGGCAGATTCTGCCACATCCAGCGGGCGCGGGTTAATGATAATAATACCCTGAATCAGATCGGCAGGGGCCTCTAAAGGCCGGCAGAGGGCCCTCTACAGATCGGCAGGGCCCTCTAAAGGCCGGCAGAGGGCCCTCTACATCGATTGGCTGGGAAACTGCAGATCGACGGGCCCCTAAAGGCTGTGAGAGGCCCCTCTACAAGTTGGCAGGGCCCTCTAAATGCCGTCAGAGGCCCTCTAAAGGTTGGTAGGACGATCTACAGATCGGCAGGGCCTTCTAAAGGCCGACAGAGGGCCCTCTACAGATAGGCTGAGGCACTCTGCATATTGACAGGGCCCTAAAGGCTGGAAGAGGGCCCTCTACAGGTCGACAGGGCCCTATAAAGGCCGGCAGAGGGGCCTCTCCAGATCGGCAGGGACCCTCCACAGATCGGCAGGGCCCTATAAAGGACCCTCTACAAGCGGCAGGGGCTCTCGTCGCAGCTCGGCAGGGCCCTTTAAAAGCTGGTAGAGGTCCCTTTCCACACTAGCTGGGGCCCTTTTCTACGTATTTACATATACAGGCCTTTAACAGACAAGCAAGTGCTGTTATGTATTCGCGTTACGATTTGTTTAGATTCGTGGGCGTTCTTTTATGCAACGTAAGGCGTTTGCGGGCGCCTGACAACCATTCAGAAGTCGGCCCCAGGAGCCCTCGCTCGGTCGCCCGAGGGGCCCGCCTGGCCTCCAGGGAGAGCCATGGTCCCTTTGCCCCCCCCCCCCCCCCCCCCCGGCTACGCCACTGGTCAGAACACATGGTCGATTCGTCGTTTGCTTTGATCGCAGCTTGACTCCAGCCGGGCAGCACCTCAGCGTGAGCCCGATAAGCAAGGTCTGATGATGACTCATCAAACACCGACAGAGCTTCGCCGGCGCTGGCGGCTGACAGAATGACACAAACACGGCAGTAGAGCTGCTGGTAACGTCTCCGGACACAAACACGCCAGTAGACTTACCGGACACAAACACGGCAGTAAGATACCGTCCGCGGACACAAACACGCCAGTAGAGCTCCCGATACTGTCCCCGGACACAAACACGGCAGTAGAGCTGCTGGTACCCTCCCAGAACACAAACAAGGCAGCAGAGCTACCAGTACAGTCTCCGGACACAAACAAGACAAGTAGGATACCGTCCGCAGACACAAACACGCCAGTAGAGCTGCCGATACTGTCCCCGGACACAAACACGGCAGTAGAGCTGCCAATACCTTCCCGGACACAAACACGCCAGTAGAGCTACCGGACACAAACACGGCAGTAGAGCTGCCGATACCCTCCCAGAACACAAACACACCAGTAGAGCTCCCGATACTGTCCCCGGACACAAACACACCTGTAGAGCTGCCGGTACCCTCCCAGAACACAAACAAGGCAGTAGAGCTGCCGGTACAGTCTCCGGACACAAACAAGACAAGTAGGATACCGTCCGCAGACACAAACACGCCAGTAGAGCTCCCGATACTGTCCCCGGACACAAACACGGCAGTAGAGCTGCCAGACACAAACAAGGCAGTAGAGCTGCCGGTACAGTCTCCGGACACAAACAAGGCAAGTAGTCCGCAGACACAGTCCGCAGACACAAACACGGCAGTAGAACTGCCGTACCCTCCTCGGACCACAAGAACATTCGTTTATGGTCATTCACAACAATATTTTCATTTCACGTTTTATCTTGTCGGGAATGGGAGCGGATAGTTTAAAAAAAAAATCAAAAATATAAAAATATACAAAATGTTATTGCTTAGAAAACATCCCGAAGCCAAACTACGGCTACGAATTCGAAGCTGGTTCGAGCTGGATTCAATTTGTTCAACGGTCGGAGTCGGTCCATAGTCGAACAGCTGAACTTCGCCCGAGTCTGAGTCTGGAGTCCTTTTCAACCCTGAGTCAGAGTCGCTGCCAGAGCCCATAACAACCCAGCAACTCAGCTGCCCTGATCTCAACCATTAAAATCCGCAATATTCATAATGCCTTTCTGATGTCGAGCATGATGCCTTTCTGTTATCAAGAGACAGCATATGACAGGGTTTCGGACTCTGGACCGGTTTTGCGGACACGGATGTAAAACAAATATACACGCGTCAGTTTTGAACAAATCTTGACAAACTGGGCGTCAAAATGTTGGAAATTAACCCGCGCCGTGCCGCGTATATACATCGGACAACTGATTTACGCCAGGCGCTCGCTGCGCTGCGGCATTAAAACCTCATTATCTCCCAAAGTACTGAATGAATTTCAGCGAAATTGTATAGGAAGACGTGTAGCTCATGCAGCATAAGGTACTGTAAGCTTCATGTCGATATCCATTATGGTTTTTAAGTTATAGAGAAAATCGGTCAGGGGCAGATCCCACCCCCCACCCCTGTAATTACTGCCTAAAGGTAAGGTCAGGTTCGATTATTTTAAAAAATTGTTTCCAACCACACCCGGAAAAAGAACGTCAGTTGTCTACGAGACCCCCCATCCCCCGGTAGTGCCGCAGCGCAGTGAGCGCCTGGCGTAAATCAGTTGTCCGATGTATTTACGCCACCGTGCCGGTGCTCGGCGCCACCTTCGCCGTGCCGGGGGAGGGGGTGTTAACCACCCCACCCCCCCACCCCCCATCTAACTCGAAAATTAAAAGGGCTAGAAAGACGCGGAAAAGGCGTTCGAAAGCTCTCGACAAGCACATTCGAAAGTACTTCTGATATTGTTTTCCTAAAGCCAATATTGATGTCACCAGAGGTCATCAAAGGTCAAATTGTCCAGTTTTAGGACTTCGCTCCAGAAACCCACAGATATCACAGGAACTATGACAGGTAGGAACAAACGGAAAAGAACAATGCAAAGCTCTTGAAACATGCAATCGACAAGGCGCCCTCATATTTTAGCTCAGGTCAATAGTTTAGGCTCCAGAGCTCATCAAATGCCAAAAAGGCTATTTTTTACCAAACAGTTTTTCACGAATAACTTTTTACCTCGTAACGACAAGGCAATAATTTGAATGCCATCGTGTTTGTCTCGTCAAGGCGCTTTGACTCATATTAGTGTTGACCAGGCTAGGTCAACTTAAAATTTTTACATCAGGTAAAGGTCAAGTGGTGACCCAAGTAGGTCATGTTGCATATGGGAAGACGTGCCTCGACGAGACAAACACATTGGTGTCGGTTTCACTTCCCTATCGTCATTATGTCGAGTTATTGACATACAACTGTTGGTGACCTCGGATGACCTCGGCTGACCCTGTAGGGGTTACTGAACAAAAATGGGACCTAGGTCATCAAGAATGACCTATAATAACATGATCCAGAAGGAATTATACTGATATCTTGCGTATTCTCGGAATAGGAAGCATTTGAATATTTCCCCATCGACTTATAATGGGAGGTCACGAAATTGACCCAACCTTAGGTCGCTGATATAAAAATCCAAGATAAACGAATTAAAAATATGTATGACCTTATGAAATTCTGTAAGTGTAAAACCGATCATCCAAAGATTGTGACTGTGGTACGACCACAAGTTTTTTTTGGAGGTGGGGTCACGTGACCTGGTCTGGTGACCTGACCTGAGAATACCAGAGGTATTTTTTTTTGTACATAATGCGCGCAATGGATGCCCGAACAGTTGTGCCAAAAACGGCGGCACTGCGCGCCGCCGTTTTCCCGCTATCCTCGAAAAACCTGAGGGGGTGTCTAACTCCCCCCCCCCCCCCCTATCCCGGACGGCGCGGGTTAAGTGGGCTTTCATTTGCCATCCTCAGAAGTTAAATATATTTACTCTGAGTATGAACAGTTTAGCGTAAAAGACGAAAAATGGAAAAAACGCGTTTTTCTGGCTAAAAAATATTTGGCCGCCCAACTTCGAAGAGCCGTAGCACCACAACCATATGTTTGGCGGAGCTCGCGCTATGCTCACTCTCTTGTTCATTCAATTTGCTTTCAGAGCATATCGGGTTCAATTAGTTACTCACATTTTATTTAGACGTTGCGTTGGATCTTAGCCGAACCGACCAGCGTAAAAACTACATTCGAATAGGCCAATTGAGTAACAATTTCCAATAAAACCATTCTGCTACAACACTTATCCGGGTTATAAATAGTAAAAATTGGAGATGAATCGATTGAGCAAAGCCTTAGGAATAAAATGGTGTAATTGTCAATCTTCTGCAAGCTATATTGACGGTGCAATCAATGGTTTCGTGCTCGCGTGTTGTTGTTGACCTTACTTGTAAAAAACCACCCTCTTGTAAAAAAAAGTCTTTTTTTCTTAAAAGGCCTACATCGACTAGAAAACCAATAGCTATTGTACCTGAGCACTCTGTTTACAGATCCTGTTAGTTTTCCTGCCGATTTAACGCGTTTTGTAAAAACGGCGTGTTCTTTTACAAGGCAACCGCACGCAGACGCGAAGTGATCAGGGAGATACCTACACGTGATGAGAGAAAAAAAATAGATGACATACTATTTTCTATTCCAGATTCGAATTCCTCATGAAAAACTGATCCGGATAGGTTGATTTTTTTGCAGTGAAACAAAAACACTGATTTTGGACTGGTTTTGGCCGCGAAACTGGTCCAAAGTCCGAAACCCTGTCATATGCCCTTGAAAGATAGGCGGAACACATAAGAACGCCTATCTTTCCAGGCAATGTGAAAAGAGGATGCAAGACAATGACAGGATGGAGAACTTGCGCTTCAAGAGTTCTAGCGAGCCGAACAATCACGAAGAAAACTTGATGAAATCCAACCCTTCAGATTTGGATAGGACATAACAAATAAAGCCACTATTTATTGTTTTTTTATTGGCGATACTTTTTTTAATTTAGGATCATGCTGAAAATGTATTGCTGAGATGGTTCGGACAGAAGAGTGCCCTCCATGTATTGACATGTTTGTTTCTTGGCGAACATCTACTTACTTCTGATCGTTGTAGTTTTCAAAGGGGGCATCGGAACCCCACCAAAAAAAAGTGAAATCGGCCGAAAATTGACACGTTTTCAGATTTAAAAGAAAATATTACGGAATATTGTTTTAGATCATTTGTTGATGCATAAGGAATAGAAATTTGATGAATCATTTGTGATATTATCAGACTTTCGGGGAGTTGTCACAAACCAAGATATATTGGTCGCTTTGGAACCGCACATGTTTCCGTTTTATTTTTCATTCGCAGTATTTGAAAGTTGAAACTGAAGTGGATCGGAAGGAAAAGGACTGGAATTATTAGAATTGTATGAGACGTATCGGTATTGATCTAGAAGATCCTCAATCTCTTGTCTCTCCCTCTCGAATCCCACAGTGTATCTCTAAATAGATTGAACAACTATTGTTAACATGCGAGTTACTGGGGGGAGGCTATTTCCCCCTCCCGTTATTTTGCAATATCTCCTAAACCAACACCAGTATCGTCACCAAACTTCCAATATCCTCTCTTACATCAATTTTACACATGTTGGCCAAAGAAAAAAGATGAGATTATAATAGGTCAATCGGGAATGACGTCAAGAGTAACGTCATGTTCTGCGTTTTTTGTTGAAAAATAAGGGTTTGCGAAAAACGCTGTCAAGAGCACAATTTTTAAGATAAATTAAAATGTCATATATCAAATGACTGACAATAGAATCGGCTATCAAACTGCTATCTCGGGTTTTCAAGTTTTATTGAAATGTAAATTTTTACGAAATCCAGACAAAAAAAAAGTTTTGCAATATTTTCACCAAAAAAAAAACAGGTTATCCAAAAACCGGTATATGTGTGATCAAGAAGTGTCCGGTGAATATGTGTACCAAACTTGAAGTCGATATCGTCAAAAATGACTGACTTGTGACCTTTCAAATACAAAAATTGACCACCTCCCAGCATTACCATGCATACAAATTATTTCCGATTTTGCTTTTTACTTCTATTTCTATGCAACAAATAGTGTTTTAAGATGATTTTTCGCGTTGAATACGAAAAACGAACCCATAACCATGTGTTACAACGCCGAATGACCGTGATCGGCAGTTTGGCCTCGTGACCTCGGATGACTGACCTGACCCAAGGCCATCAAAAGCTTAGAATGGTACTTAAAAGTGTCAAGACACATAATCGTACCAAATTATTAACTTATTATGCATTTAATATCGCAATTTTGCGCGACAATTCCATCCACCGAGACCTTTATGACACGGTCAAACATTTTGTATTTGAGGTGACCTGTGACGTCATCGGTGACCCGAGGTCAACAATACTAGGTTGCCCTCAGCAAATTTGTCAGGGCTATCGAATGACGTTTTTAAAAAAAAATCGCTCCAGTAGTTCCGGAGATCCGAAGGGGGGGGGGGCAAAAAATACCCCCCCCCCCCCCCGTAAGTCGCGTTATGGAAAATACCACAGTAACTGCCGGGTTAATAGGTACTCGTATAAAAACGGCTAGAGCAAACAAAAATAAGTTGTCACTTATCGATGCCTGCACCGCCATACCACCGGACGTGATGTACCGCCATACCACCGGACGTGATGTACCACCATACCACCCGACGTGATGTACCACCATACCACCGGACGTGATGCACCGCACCGGACTGCACCGGACGTGATGTGAAAAGCTGGACGTGAAATTCGGACTATAAAAAACTTCTCTGGGAAAAAGTTTTTTTTTTAAATATTAGGACATTTTGGCAATTCTTGGGCCGATTTCCGTCGTTTTCAGGGTCATGGCCTTGATGTCACCCTGGATCTGCCCATGATCCTAACCAGTCCTCTTGCAGATGCCTGACCTGAATGTCCTCAACAGTGCCCAATCAGGTGTTGTCATGTCCTCAAAAGTCAGGGGCGAATCCCGGGGGGGGGGGCACAAGGTGCACGAGCACAGGGGGCACGTCCCCCCCCCCGAAACGTCTGAGGGCCCCCTCTGCGTGGACGGATGGGCCTGGGTCCATCCGTGTTTGAAGGCCTGAGGGGCCCTTGCCAAGCCTGGGGCCAGACATGTCTGAGAAGGCCCTTGCCAGTTACCAGGCTAAGGGAACACAAAGCTGGTTTGAGAGACCCTTCCCAGGTCTTAGTGCGATGGCCGCAGGTCTGATAGGGCTCTTCTTGAACCTGAGAGGGCCCTAGGCAGGTGTGAGGTCCTTTTTAGGACCTTGAGGGTCTGAAAGTCTGAAAGGGCCCTTGCTGGACCTAGGAGGGCCCTTCGATGGTCTGAGAGCCCTAACCAGGCTTGAAAGGAACCTACGCCCGCGTTAGAGGGCCCTTGCCAGGCCTTAGGGGCCTACGTCGGTCTGAGTGTCCTTGTCAGGTCTGAATAGGCCCTCGCTGGATCTCAGAGAGCCGTACGCCTGTCGGCCAGGGCCTTTGCCAGTTCTGAAAGGGCACTGGGGTGGTTTGCGAGGGTCCTGGCTCGTGGCCGGGCCTGAGAGGGCTCTACGCCAGCTTAAGAGTGCCTGATCAAGCCTTAGAGGGACCTTACGCCGGTTTGAGAGGCCCAGTCCCAGTCCTGAGTGGGCCCTGCATTAGTCATAGCTGGCCCTTGCGAGGCTTGAAATGGGCCTGCGCCTGTTTGAGAGGACCCTTTCCAGGTCTCAGATAGCCCTAAGCCGGTCTGAGAGGGCCCTTACTGGGCCTCAGAGGACCCTATACCGGACACCAGGCGAGCCATTTAGGCCCGCCTGAGCCTGAGACCTGGTCTGAGCCCTCTCAGGCCTGGCAATGGCGCTCTCAAACGGACGGAGTGCAATTCAAGTCTGGCAAGGGCCCTCTCAGGCTTAGAAAGGGCCCTATCAGGTCCACCGATAGTACTCTCAAAGAGACTGAGGGACCTCTCGTACCGACCTTGGACCCTCACACCGGCACAGGACCCTCTCAGCAGAACGACCGAGGGCCCTTTCAGACCTATCGGTGCTCCTCTCAAGACCAGTATAGGGCATAGGGCAGGGGGCAGCATAGGGTCTTGCAAGGGCCCTACACAACTGGCATAGGGCCCTCTCAGGCCTGACAAGGACCTTCTCAGACCGGTATGGGACTCTTTCAGACCTGACGAGGGCCCTCTTAGGCTTGTCAAGGGCTTTCTCATACTTGAAAATACACTCAGACCGACTGGAGGCCCTTTCATACCGGCCAAAAACGCTCGGGGGCCCCTCGACGTCTGTGCCCCCCCCCCCCCCCCCCGAATTTGTGTCCTGGATCCACTCCTGTCAAGTCCTCAACCAAGTACTCCCATGTCCTCAAAAGCCCCCAGTCGGGCGATAAACTGTCCTCAAAAGTTTGTCGTACAGCGATCTGTCCTCATGAATCCATGGTCTCGAGTCCTGGTTTTATCCTAAATGTGACGTCAATTTGTCGTCCATTCCCCAACTCCCCGTTTTTCTGACATCATTTCTCGTCCTGCCTTTCACGTCATCGGTGACGTTGTGCTCCTGACGTCATCGGTGACTTTGTGCTCCTGACGTCATCGGTGACTTTGTCACAACACAGTTGCATAGTGATGCTACGTATTCATTACCTCTTTGTGTGGCTATCTGTGTCCTCATAAATGCTCAGGATAGTGCCCTCCAAATCTCACAAGTCCTTCCTATGACATCTAAATATCGGAAGCTTCCCTCAGTTGGGCCACTGTCCTCACCAGACCTCCGTCCGTTGCTCTTCCTGTCCTCACATTCGGTCCTCCTGTCCCTGGCTGTCCTCCAGAAGTCCTCAATGGTCCTCAATGCGTCGCTCGTCGGTCCTCTTCCGTCATTCTCCTGTCCAAGCAGCCTCCCTAGTATTGTTTAACACGTAATAATACCGAACTCACCTGCTCCTTGTCCTGAAGCGTTTAAGGCCGTCCTCCGACCTGACACCTGAAAACCAACACTGCACCCCAGTCCTCCAGGCGAATCCGGGTCACAACAGAGTTCCCCCTGGCCTCCGTCCTCAACATGTCAGCGCAACACACTCAGCCTCCTCCCCTGTAGGCCCCCCACTAGTCCTCCAGTCCTCCAGCCCGAGCGGACACACACCGTCCTCCCAGTCCTCTGGTAGGTACTCCCCCCCCCCCCCCTCCCCCACGTGCGGCGGCCGCCGCTCCCGGCCGCCGACAAGAGACGAACGCCATTTTCAACCAGCCCCAGCCTGCCCAGCGATTTCTCGGCACATCTATACATGTAAAATACTCGCAAACGCGGACAATCTGTTTGAAGGGATTTTCACAAAACACGTAATCGACACTGGAGAATGTTTTAAGATAGTATTCACTTACCTATCTGGCGAAGAACATCTGAAAACCACGATATTGCTGGGCAGTTTCCTCCCACACCACGCCAGGCGTATGTCAGCTGAGCACTGGTCTATTGCCGGCCGTCGCGTGGCATTTAGCTCGACCTTATTGAGACAGACTATGGAAACGACTAAGACACGAAGATGCCAATGTAATCAACAGCTTGCATAAACACACTCCTATCTGAATGTGAGCACATATATGTTTCACCCCTGTTCTTATCGATTTACCACTCGTTATCGCCGCCCGCCAACTTAAGTTCCGCCAAATGTGCCGACCTCCGCGATCGCCGTGCGGGGCATGACGGTGGGGCCGCCGCGGCACCGAGCGAGACGGGCCGCACAAATATCGCCGTCCGCCGCCCTCTGCCGGCCCTATACAGCTGTGGATAAACACAGGGCACTGCCGCCGTGATCTATCCAAAGAATTGTCAGCGCAGCGCTCGGCGTCTGTCGAAGGCGCGTCGCCCGCTCCGTCCCGGTCGTCACCGACGGGAACGACGATAACTTCCCACCGCCGGCTGGCGGCTGCAACCGCGGGAATATAGTCTTCTCAGAGCTTAACGAAACAGACCGGACTGCAGAGCTGCTGCTGCAAGGCCGTGCATGCCCGACGCTTCCCGGGCCCGGCCCCTCGTGCCGGGGTCAGGAACGCACACGGGCCGCCGCGGGGTGAGCGAGGGGTACCGGACGGGACGGGGCGGGGCGGGGCGTCAGCAACGGGCAGTGGCGCCGGCTTCGCCTCGTTTCGACAACCTTTGTCCCGTCGGTCAGCCTTACTGCAGCGGCCATAGCCGGATAACAGTCCAGCCCGGACTCGGGGGAGTGGAACAAAACGGCACGGGTGGTGCACAGAGACCGGGCTGCGACTTGGTGCAGCCGGACACAGCAGAGGCGCGCTCACAGTCACAGGAGCACGTGCCGCGGGGACGCTGGACGGTTCCCGAAGGGCGAACACTAATGTCAAGTCACGAACACTGGGTTATGCCTGTGCACTGCTTTTGGAACGAATCGTCAAGACTTCTGATAGGGACATAGGATTGGATCAAATATAAATGCAAGCCGGTTATGGCTTCTTGGATCCGATCCCTAAGATCTGGATCTCGGATTCACTGGGATATCGGATCCTATTGGCGGATTTGTCGAGAGATTCGCCGGGATCTGAGATCCAAGCAAAATTATATAGTGAACCAGAACCTCCGGGATCCCTGATCCGCCTTCCACATTGTATCAATAGATCCACCAGATCCACGATAAAAATCCGAAATTTATGGACTCACCTATTTGAAATCTAGCAATATTTTAACGTTCACCGCCAATGGATTCGATCAAGGGCGCCGCCACCTTCCGAAAGTTTTTTTTTTTTGGGGGGGGGGACGGACCTACGGAGGCATTCTGAGTCGATGCCTTCCATGCAACACCCATAGGCGTAATGTTAAAATCCGAAAATGTTGGGGACACGTCCCCCCCCCCCCTCTGTGGCGGAGACCCCGGATTCAATCGCATCATGTTCTGTTTTGTTTGTTTTTCTGGCGTGAGACATTATAACGATGTGAAATCATGTGGGATTCAGTTGGATCCGAGATCCCGTGGTCCACAGATCAGCTTTGATACTTTATCACGGGATCCTGTCTGATTCGATATATAAATATATATATATAAATGTGGCTCAATTTCATCGAGAGATACACAAGGATCACATATCCACTGTTGTATTTTGCCGCGACATGTGGTGGGACCCTAGTTATGGATTTCCAGAGGTCGTATTGGATTCGGGATCTGTTTCCGAGATCAATAAGTTCGTCTGATTTCGAGGCCTGATTTAACTGTCATGCCATGTCATGTCAGGATTTAACTGAGCAATGATAATATGCAAGCAGATATTTATTTTATTTTATATATATTTATGTCTTGACACATATCAGCAACGGGCTGATACACCCACTGACAGGTGAAGTCAGGTAAGCTTAAAGGGATTATACGGGTTTCCGTCTGAAAGTAAATGCACTCTTTTGCAGTTGTATGAGCTTTAAACACGTTTAAAGAAATAGTTCACCTTCAACATTAGTTTTAAACTGAGATAGCTGTTTTGTAGCCCATGTTGGGAAACCCCTATCTGCAAATTTCCTTGACTGAAAAGACTCTCCAGCCGAAGATATTTGACTTTTTGGCGAAGGAATTCGGCGCATATATGATATACCGTACCGTCTGAAAGTGCCAGCACTGCCATGGAGCATGCGCAGACCAATAACGCACACCATAACATTAATGATTTACGACCTTCTGTCGGACGAATTGGCGCGATGTAGGACCATTTTTGAAAGAAAAAAGAAACTGTATTCAAAAATATAATAAAATCGTGTTCTGAAAAAAATTCCGAAGGTGAACTATTTCCTTTAAGACATATAACAGGGACCTCAATGCTCATTTAGTCCATTATTTCAGAAATTATCAGCGTTAAAACTTGGGCGTTTTTCGAGACTAGTATCAGATAATGAGTACTTGATCGGCACTACTGTCCACCACTTTTATCTTAAGATCAATTTTAGAGTTTTGAATTATCTGCAAGTCCTACACTGGATCACAAAATGATTATGCAATTCAAAACTGACGGGACTTTGTATTACTACATACTGTTCGTTGAGGTTTTGTGTGTTTGTGGTTTTCTTTTCTCTGGCCTTTAGCGCTGAGAATTTGGTGGTGGCGTATTAATTTTTTGGCATGAAAATTCATGAAAAATATAGAATTTTATGGGAAAACTAGGTAACTGCTGCTGTCGTTGGAACAAAACAAGTTTACTTTCTTTCAAATATTGCTTATTTTACCGGAAATATGCCATACGTGAGGTGTTTTTATTAGCATAAAGAGATGACTGGCTCTGCCTCAGCCGGTCCTGCAGAAAATACGCGGTGGCATCACCGCGCACTTTGGAATGTCCTTATGTGCAGAAGAGGTAATTTCCAGACAAATGTGGCTACCGTGGGACTTCTACCACCTTTATAAGTACGTTTTACTATGTAACTCAATTATTCTGGGAAAAACCCGTATAATCCCTTTAAAAGAGAAATACAATAGAGAATACAATACAAATAAACATAAAATACGAATACAAATATATATAAAATACGAATATAAATACATATAAAATACGAATACAAATACATATAGAATACAAATATAAATGCATATAAACACACGATAAACAATATCTGCTTCCGTATTGTTATTGCTGATGCTCCTGCATGAGTATACATTACTCATGCATGTGGATACAGAAAATGTGGCGTCCTGCATCTCTGTCAAATAAATGGAGAAGACTCTATCTTTCTTATCTCTATCTTTCTAGTAGAGGTTGGTTTTCCATTGGGTCCGCAGTGCAGGAATATTTTTATATTTGCACTCCGCTAAGATGCAAAGATAAAAAGGTTTAATGGACGTTCAACGATAAAGTGAAATAATGTGTTATCTTTGCATCCCTCTGAGATAAGATCACGTGAGTTCCGACGAAAAATCCAGTACTGAACTGAACTGGACTGAATATATATTACTATTTGATAAGCGTATGTCTGTCTGTCTGTCTGTGTCTATCCGCAACGAATTTAAAGGTCCCAGTTATCCCAGTTAACCCGCGACTTACTGGGGGGGGGGGACTATTTCCCCCTCCCGTTATTTTGCAATATCTTCCAAACCAACACTCGCATCGTCACCAAACTTGCATTACCTTCTCTCACATCAATTATACACATGTTGGTTACAGGAAAAAGATGAAGTTATGATAGGTCAACCGAGAATGACGTCAGAGTGACGTCATGTTCTGCGTTTTTGTTGAAAAATATGGGTTTGCGGAAAACGCTGACAAAAGCACATTTTTTTCAGATAAATTAAATTGTCATATATGAAATAACTGATAATAGACTCGGCTATGAAACTGCTATCTCAGATTTTCGGGTTTAACTGAATTTCACAATTTTGAGAATCCATTTTTGTTTTTGTTTTACAAAAAAAAAGAGTTACCCAAAAACCGGAATATATGTGATTGAGATGTGTTTGGTGAATATATGTACCAAATTTTAAGTCGATATCATCAAAAATGCCTGACTTATGACCTTTAAATGACGAAAATCGACCACCTCTCACAGCATTACTATGCATAAAATATGCATTTCCGTTTTTGCTTTTTACTTCTAGTTCGATGGAACAAACAATGTTCTAAGGTCATTTTTCGTGTTCTAGACGAAAAATAAACCCATAAACGAGTCCCTCATTCTAATTGCCACCGGCTAGCGTAAAACACGACATAAGTCAGTCAAAAATACAGATATTGCTTTGAATTTCGGTTTGGGTATCGTCCATACTTGGTTCTTCAATATAGCTTCCGGTTTTTTAATATATTTGAGAGAAAAAAAGTGTGGAAATTCGTCGCATTTCGTCACATTTTTTTTCTTCTTAAATATATTCAAAAACCGGAATATATATTGGAGAACCAAGTATGGACGATTCTCAAACCAAATTTCAAAGCAATATCTATATTTTTGACTGACTTATGTTCAGTTTTACGCTAGCCGGTGACGATTAGAATGCGGAAACCGAAATACGCATACCGGCAACGAAAAACCGATCGTCCCAAAGAAACGCGGCTGCTATGAATGATTATGTCATTAAGTCTGTACGATCCAGAAAAACACTCGTTGATATTTTTGCTTGCAAGCATACCTTATGTGTTGTATTGTGGGTGAAATCCATGAAGCATATTTTGTGTTGCGTGATCATTTATTTTATTGTACTTTGGACCATTTTCCTCACATGTAAAATGTACAAAATGTAAATGTAAAAATGTAAAAAATGTACAATTTCGCCCAGGCATCATTTTTGTATTCTGTATTTGTATTTGAAGAGAAAAAAATAGTTTTGTTTTTGCTCACAAAGAATGGGACGCACAACCAAGCGTAACGAACAAGGTCCATTCTCTTGCTCGGTTCGGCCGGGTTCTGATCCTCCGACAACGGCATTAACTTCCCCAAAGTCCAATATTTGTCGCTTCACTTACAAAAATCTGTCGCCAACGCTCGCTACCAAGTTACCAAAAATTAGACCTCTGACGAGAAGTAGGATGTTATGGTTTGGTCGATATGACGTGGGCTGCTCCGGGTGGCCTCTGGTCACATGACCTTGAGGTCACAGAGCGACTACAAGGCTGATGTTATATATCATTGAAAGCAGGTCTACGAGATAAGCATAATGCTGTTAATTTGAGCTCTCTAGCACAATTACGTGTAAAGTTATTACTAAAAGACGTGCTGTGCTGGTGACCATGATTTTTTTTCCAAATACAAAATTATAAATAAAATATTTGGAGAAACAAAAACTATCACGATTTTGTAAACATCGAACATTATGTATAGATGTCGGTTCTGGCATGGAAAAAAATCCGATTTTGAAATGGCCACATTATAAAATCACGTGATTTAACCTGAGATCACGCGTTGAAACTCCAAAATGTTCGAATTTTCAAAAAAAATATTACATCATAATAATGTATTGTTACTGATGATTCTGATGATATATAGCATTATATGACTTGCATGATTTAGATGGGAGATATTGCCCGCTGAAAATGAGAGTTTTGCTTGACATTACAAAGTTGCCCGAGGCTGTAACTCGAAAACCATTTGACGGACGGGGATGAAAAGTTCACAGCGCGAATCTACAGCCCAGATAACCTCCATCACGTAGTTCTATCGAAATATGAGATGTAGGTTGTTATTGCGAGATATTTTGGTCGATCTGTCTTGGAATGCCCCAATTGCCGCCGCACCCCCCCCCCCCCTCCAACGAAAAATCGGTAGGCAAACGCGTGTTTTTGCCCCCGCCCCAAACCGTTTCGGGAGGTGTGATTTTTGCTCCGAGAAGGCGTGACTTACCCCTCTCCTCCGCTCAACGATTATTTCGTGCTGACGACCCGACACCCCCCCCCCCCCCCGCTCAACGAATTTTTGCGCTGACGACCCGACGCCCCTCCCCCCCCCCCCCCCCCCCCCCCCCCCCCCCCTCCCCCCGGTCAACAATTTTTCGTTGACGAAACGGAACGGAATTTTTGCCCCCCAAACTCCAAACCTAGATCCGCCCCTGATCAAGTGGTGGTGCAAGCCAGTGATAGGCAATTAGGGATTGATAACCCGTTATACCCGTGGCACACCCGTCGTACCTATAATACGTTTTTGTACCCGTCATACACCCGAGGTATCCGTCAAAAACCTACGGTGCCCGACATACATCCGTGGTACCCGTTGTGCCACTGTGAAACACGTGATAAACCCGTTATAGCCGGTACTCACCATTATACCTGTGGTACACCGATGACACCCGTTATAAACCCATTAAACCCGTGAAAACACCACCCCGGCATATTTTTTGTTATTTTTTCAATCTTTGGAACGGCAGATCCTGATAAAATAAAGGGATCACTGTTGCACGAACGTGAGTCACCCACTCATACAGAGGCGGATCCAGGGGGAGGGGGATGAGCAATCCCCCCCCCCCAATGAAAAGTCGGGGGGGGGGGGGGGGGCAAAAGTATGTTTTTGCCCCCCCCCCCCCCCAGTTGGAGAGAAAGTTGCCATTTTTATATTTCCAAAATGCATTTTAGCTGTTTTTAACAACTACAATTTGCTTTAAAAAATTGCACATACAATTTGTTATATAATTAATAGCGAAGTTAAGCCTAGCGACTGTAATAGGTCTGTTACGTTATGCTTCGGAAAGATGTTAATATTTGCGTTGCCTTGTGACAATCCCTGACTGATGTATCCGTCCAACTGTTGTCGATACATGGTCAGTACACAGTAGAGATCGAGGGAATCTGGAAAAATATGGCCCAGACTCCGTGCAGCACCATTCAAGAGATGTAGTGTACCGAGTTGCAATTGGTAACATTTCGCTGTTATCAACTTACCCTACTCGCTGCAGGCTGAAATATCCCGATACTGGCAATGTATTCGGATTGCGAGCGTACGCACAATTGCTACACCTCTGTTGTCACTGTCGTTATATTTTTCATCAAATGCCAGTACGCAGGTATGGATTTACTGCTTCTCTTATAGCGTGTATTGCTATCTGACATTGTCTTGTCCTCCCATCCTTTCCATATATAGCGATTTCCTTTCAGTACGAGCACGTTGTGACGTACACAATCCTAACAACCTATGCAACTCCGCAAGAATGTTTTGTCTTACCATTGTCAGTAGGATAATCAAACGGCCGCTGACGAGCCGTCTCCAAAGATGAATTTGTAATACCTTCATTCGTAGCGCTTTGGTTCTCCACAGCATGCAGACACGTGCATGACCGCCGGCCGTGGCACAGAGCAGCTGCAGCCTGCTCTGATATTCTGTGACCCGCGCCCTTCAACCTACTCCGTCCTCTCATCCCAAGTCGTCCTGAGTATGTACCCTATCAGCATGCACGGATGTTATAAATTGATGTTATTAAAGCTGGAAATGTGCACTTTCTCGTTTTTCCACATTTTGCTTGAGACGATCCTATCACATCCTTGCCAGCTGCCACTGGATCAGCATGCATCTTGTTTGTGCGCTTTACCGATTAACGCCCACCGTCACCAAACATATGGACATAGTGAAATTGGAACCTCAGACGCATTTGCATTCAGCCATTTTTAGCACATCCAGCCAGGACAGTGATACCAGTTGTGGTACGAAGAGCTTCATGCCAAATGCTTCGTTGAATATTTTACACAAATACACAAATATATACTTTCGCTGAAGATAACGTTTTAGCTCTGGTTGTATTTCGTATTTTCATAAAGATATTCCTAGCTTATATGTCCAGTGAGATTTCAGCTTTGTTAGAGGGCTAACGTTCTAATGATCATCGTTTTCACCTTCGATCATCTGAATCACTTACGACTCTTGGTGATGACGTGTCAGTAAGTGACATCCAGATCGCGGAGAGGCTCATATTCGTGATGGTAGCGTAGCTCCGTGTATGTGTTACAAGTCCGTCGTATTTTGATAATTTAGTGACTAAGCACTTTAAATTATTGTACGAACGCTAAGGGGGCGTAATAGCCGAGTGGTTAAGACGTCTGGCTCTCACGTGGGGAGCCCGTGTTTCGAACCCCGGTAGAGCTATGGCCCCTGGGCGCTAATATGACCAATGTGTTCGCTGGCGAGTCCATAAGAGTTGGCGACCAAGTGGTCGTCAATTCTTTTATTAAAAAAAGGAAAAGGATCGTACGAACGCTAACTGTATAACCGTATTTTCTGGAGGTGATATGTTATACCACGTTATGGTTATCCAGATTTGTTCACATGGTTCATTTGGTCGTCTTATGATCAAATGTAACAAAAGTGAAATTAGGTTACAAACCTGACCCGGTAAACAACAGACTAGCGTTCCGCGCATTTGCCGCTCGTCGGTGCAAGGAGAGCTGTGACAAAAGGATAACGGAGACGCCAAACGTTCTCGTTTGAAGCAGGCTCATTCCTACCTTTGGGTAAAGAAATAACACTTTAATTTCAATGTCCGTTTAATATCATATTTAGAACTTCCGTCAGCATATTAATAAAGTATTTTATATATGCTTAGGCGTTACTTTTTTACATCCTACCGTTTGTGTGATACCGTTATGACACGGCCGTCTCCAAAACAGGTGCTTGCCAGTTATCGGCTCTCGACGTCATACTGTTATGCCTGTTCAAATTATGTTTGTTTTAAATTATGAGTCTTTGCAACGAAATTTGGGTATTTGAAGGCCAGGTACGTAGCCAAGGGGGGGGGGGCGGGGGGGGGGGGGGGGCATGCCCCCCCCCCCCCTCCCGCCAGAGCTAAACAAATTTACATTACATAAAATTAGATTATCTGACGACCCGACCCTACTCCGACTCCGGTCAACAACATTTATAAAAATCAATCCTGGCTACGTGCCTGCTGAAGGCCAAAAAGTCCCCCCCCCCCAACTGAGCGGCTGGGTCCGCCCCTGCACGCATACACCCTTCCACTCGTCAATTAGAATGAGGACCGGGAGCAGGCCCATTGACTTACGTTATTAGCGAGTGGTAGCAAGCTTGTGGCGAAGGTGAGTGTCGCAGTGAGTGTCGCATGAAAGCTTTTTCGAAAATAACTCGCGTATTTATCAACCGATTGCAATGAAACTTTCAGTACCCTACTTTTTAACAATTTGACACATACTCCCAACTTCTTTTAAGTTCTATCCCCCCATGACCCGTGACCTATGACCTGTTTCTCAAGGTCATGCCAGGCGCAACTGCCGTCCCGTAGTATCGGTGCTTGCAACTTGTGCAGTTTCCGAGTGTTTGCTGCTCAGGAGCACAGGAGTCAACAGGTGACATTTATTGTTTCCACTGAGAGTTTGACCTCAGTTGACCTTTTCAGAGGTCAACCGAGGTCACTGACCTCCGATGACCTGATATGACTTGTTTGCCCTATGGCAGTTTCTAGACATTTTGTGACGATTATTTCAAATTTGGCATCCATTGTGCTTCGCTCGGCTTCGCTCGTGAAACGCCCATCCAGGCGTCTAACTGAAAGTATTTTGCTTGATATGTGGTGGCAATCCTTACCGGGAAGTTTTCATCGTGCGACAGAAATTGCCCTAGATTCGTCGTAAGCGACAAATCTCGCCATTTATAGACCTCTGCTTCTCGTATTTCGATTGAACTAGGTGTCGGGGTCATCTGGGCCGTAGATTCACGCTGCAACATTTGCAGGCCCGTCCGTCGAACGGTTTTCGAGTTATAGCCTCAGGCATCTCTTTAATGTCGCCCAAAGTTTTAATTTTCTTCGGGCGATATCTCCCATATACATAATTCGAATTATATAAACCACAGAAAGAGGAGACCTGGATTTGACACGAAATTTTCGGCCTCTTATTTTAGAGCCGAAATTTAAAACGGAGCTGTTAAGCTGATACACTTGTATGTCTCGGCTCGTGAAAATGCGAGTCCAGCACCGTCGTTCACTGCTGTGGTTAAAATAAGAGGCCGAATATTTCGTGTCAAATCCAGGCTTCTGTTATCTGTGTATAAACCTATGTATCATCGGAATAGCCATTAACCACAAATTAATTTAATGTAATCTTTTTTTGAGAACTCGAATGGAAAAGTGTCGAAATTTTGGCATGTGACCTCAGGTCAGGTCACGTGATTTCGTTATGTTCTCAGTTAAAATTCGTGATTTATCTTAGGTGGAATAGGAGGGTGCAGGCCCTTCACACGTGACATCACGTGACAACCTATTATGCTCAGTGATCAAGATCACGTGATGACATAATTCAATATTTCGCCGATAAAAAAATATTAATATATATAAAAAATATTAAAAAATTCAATATTTCGTCTGTGGGTCATCAAGACAAATTTTATCATCCCTATTTCCAGACTGAGAATGTTATCAAAATAGCTAAAAGTGTTTTCCAGAGATAAAACAAAATGTTCAACTTTGCCAAATGAAGCGAAAATTCCAGCAAATTATCTATTGTATAATCAAGCCAGGCAGGGCCTATTTTAAGGGAAAACCACTGGGGGGGGGGGGGGGGCAAAAAGGTATCCCCATTTTTGGGGGGCACCTTTTTGTGGCAAAAGGTACCCCATTTTTTCCTCCGCGGATTTGGGCCAGTCACTTGATTTTGGTATTCGAGCTTGAGAAATTCGCTTTTCGAATTCACAAAAATTGATTTTGTGGACATTTTTCCGAGAAAAAAAATTTGGGGGTAAAAAAAAAATCACAAATCCGAGACAGCCATTTGGAAGAAAATGTAATTTCCTTTCCTTTGACGTTTTTATTTGCAATTTGCTTCGAAATTCTATTTTTACGATTTTCCCGACATTTATTGTTTTTCCACCAAAAATGGCATGACATGACGTCATTAAAACGTTATTACCTCCCAAAATACTACATAAATTTCATTGAAATTTAGTGAGAAGACTTATAATTGGTGCAGTATAAGGTACTGCAAGTTTCACGTTGATATTTATCACAGTTTTAAAGTTATTGAGAAAATACGAGAGGGGGCAAATTCTTTCCCCCCCTCCCAGCGGGGCGCGTGTCAACGGGGCTGCATGAATTGCATCAGGTGTGCTGGTTTGTCTATCATTGAAAGCAAGGGATATATACAAACTTCAAATTCAACCACTTGAGAAAAGAAAAAACTTCCGTTTTCGTGAAGTTTTCTCCTAAGATCATTGTTTTTCACGGTCAGTGCAGGGAACGCGCAGGAGGGGGGGGGGGGGGATACTTGTATTGCATGCCCCCCCAGATTCTTGTGTGTGTGTGTGGGGGGGGGGGGGGGTGCTCCTGATGTCCGACCCTGGATCCGCCAGTGGGGGCGGATGCCATCCCCCTTAGATTTGTTTTGGAAATAGCGGAAAACGACGCCATTTCGCGCCGCCATTTTTGATACAACTGCTTGCCTATCAATTGCCAAAATCCTGTTAATTTGTTTACCTCGGGTCTCCTCAGGTCACGTCACTAAGTCAAGTCTAGTTATCCCACCTCCAAAAAAAATGTGAGGTCGTGCCGCCGTAGCACATTGTTTAACCGATCAGTTGAATACTCACAGGATTTAAGCAGGTTACAAACACCTACAATTCTGCTATTTCGGATGATTTTTATATCGGTGACCTAAGGTGAAGTATATTTTGTGACTTCCCAATTATAAGTCATTGGGGAAACATGAAAATGCATATAAATCCACAGGAAATGGCCAAATTTGCCCAATTTTCCCCAGAGTCCCGCATCTTTTGCAAAATACAAAGATCCAGTGGCGGATCTAGGGTTGGGCAAAATGGGCAATTGCCCCCCCCCCCCCCAAACCGCCTGAAATCGGCGCAAGATTGACACATGTCCTGATATAGAAGAAAATCTCAGCAACTTTTACTAAGGAAAGTTAGCTTAAAGGGAATAGGTCACCTTGAAAGTTGTCTTGAAGTTCAACCATACGGTGCATCTTGAGCTCAAAAACTATGAATATGACTTTGGTTTGGACAACTGATGGATATATGTGGAGAAAGAAGTAAGTTTCTCTTTCTATTTCACGAGAAATCGTACGATAGCAGCTGGCGTTCTGGCTCCGCCCCGCTCCGCCTGACGCCAAGTACAGTCTCTGACAAGGGGCCGCCGCGCCGCCCGGGCGGCTGAGCGGATATTAACGAGGCGTCGTGACCAGAGACTACGTGCCATAGAGTGTACCTGCCTCCGGCGGCGCGGCGGCGAGCGTTCATTCCCCGATCGTGGCCCGGAACAGCGGGATTGAAATCGGGCCCACTAGTCCTGTGTCGAAATTACTTAACGTAGAGAGGTAATTCTTTCACCACAAACCATTTTTAGATCTGCTCTACAAATCTGCTATCTCAGTCCAAAACCCCATGTTAAAGGTGAACTATTCCCTTTAAACACGCGCCCTGGACGGGAAGGGAGGGGGGGGGGGGCGAAATCCACCCACCCATCGGGTTTTTCGCAGATAGCGCAAAAATGGCGGCGCTGCACGCCGCCGTTTTTTGCATACCTGTTCGGAAATGAACTACCCGCATTATGTCAAATTCTTGATCTCGGATCATCTCAGGTCAGGTCACCAGACCTGGTCAGTGGTCAGGTGATGACCCCACCTCCAAAACGTTTGCGGTAGTACCGCAGCCACAGTTTTAGGCCGATCGGTTTCAATCTTGCAGGATTTGATAAGATGATAGATACCTACAATTTGTTTATCTCGGATTTTTTTTTTGTATATCGGTGACCTAAGGTCAGGTCAATTTCGTGACCGCCAACACTGTTTTGTCAATAACTATCGACATAATGATGATAAAGAAGTGAAAACGGTACCAATGTGTTTGTCTCGTCGAGACACGTCCCCCCCCCCCCCAATATGCAACATGATCTAATCGGGTCACCACTTGACCTTGACCTGTGATCAAATTTCTCAGTTGACCTAACCTAGTCAAAATTCACATGATTCAAAGCGCCTTGACGAGACAAACATGATGGCGTCAAACGTAATGCTTTATCTTTTTTAGGTAAAAAGTTATTTGTGAAAAACAGTTTTGCCAAAAAAAATACATTTTTGACATTTGATGACCTCTGGAGCCTAAACTATTGATCTAAGCTAAAATCTGAGGACACCCTGTCGATTAAATTTTTCAAGAGCTTTCCATTACTTTTCCGTTTGTTCCTAGCTATCATAGTTCATGTGATATCTGGGGATTTCTGGAGCGAAGTCCTAAAACTGTAAAATCTGACCTTCGATCACCTCTGGTTACCTCAATATTAACCTGACCTAAAAAATACCGATATACTTTCCATAGAGCTTGTCTCGACCTATCTAACACCGTTTTCTGCTTGTTACGTTGCGTGGTTTTCGAGATCATAGGGGGGGGGGGCGTTTCGACGCCCCCCCCCCCCCTTGAACTCGGCTCCTGGGACGTACACCAAGCCAGAAAACATCGTTCGAAAGCTTGTCCAAAAGCATTTTGAAGCTATTTCGGCATTTTCTTAACAGGTCAATATTGAGGTCACCAGAGGTCATCAAAGTTCAAATTTTCCATTTTTAGGACTTCACTCCAGAAACCTCCAGATATCACAGGAACTATGCTAGCTAGGAACAAACGAAAAAACGAAACAATGGAAAGCTCTTAAAACATTCAATCGACACGGATCGCCACGTATCCTCAGATTTCAGCTCAGATCAATAGTTTAGGCTCCAGAGCTCATCAAATGTAAAAACACTATTTTTTAGCTAAAGAGTTTTCACAAATTACTTTTTACCTGAATATGATAAGGAAATAATTTTGACGTCATCGTGTTTATCTCGTCAAGGCACTTCGAATCATATTCATGGTGACCAGTTTAGGTCAACTTAGATATTTGACCTCAGGTCAAGGTCAAGTGGTCCCCCAATTAAGTCATGCTGGACATTGGGAGACGTGCCTCGACGAGACAAACACATTGGTGGCAGTTTCACTTATCTATCTTTGTTTTGTCGAGAGTTATTGACACAAAAGTGTTGGTGACTTCGGATGACCTCGGCTGACCCTATAGGGGGTCACTGAACGAAAATTGCTCCTGGATCTTCAAGAATGTCCTATGATAACATGATCTAGAAAGAATTGGGCTGATATCGTGCGTATCCTCAGAATAGGAAGCATTAGAATACTTCCCCATTGACTTATAATGGGTAGGTCACGAAATTGACCCGACCTTAGGTCACTGATATCAAACATCCGAGATATACGAATTGTAGGTACCTAGGACTTTATAAAATCCTGTAAGTACGATGTCTATCGGCCAAAAACTGTGGCTATGGTGTGACCACAAGCTTTTTGGAGCTGGGGTCACGTGACTTGGTCTGGTGAGTGGTGACCTAACCTGAGATGAACCGAGGTATTTTTTTAACATAATGTGGACAATTGATGTTTGAACAGCTATGCGCCGCCGTTTTTTCCGCTATCCTTGAAAAACCTGTGGGAGGGGGGCGTCTAAACGCCCCCCCCCCCCCCCCCCGGCACGGCGCTGGTTAAATCAGCTATCAATGCATAAGCAAGCCAAATCCGATGCGTTTTCATAATTGTGTGACACTTTTTGGATTCCCCCCCCCCCCCCCCAACACCCGTTCTGGATCCGCCAATGCAAAGATCCATGTGGTATTTGTATCCTGTGACCTCAACGATGTAAAATCTATTCACCCTGAGGTCATTCGTCATTTTTCTTCCATAACTGTTTTTACCGAACCAGTAAGAACCAGTAAACAGATGTAGTTGGCGATGAACGAGCGAACGCAAAGGAAGTGTATGGCGAATTTCAACTCGATCAGGGAAGTTGTTTCTGAGATACAAATACGTGGTGCACACGTGCGCACATGCAGAAGCACCCCACCCCTGACTTGTGAGAATGTGGCGGCTGAGAGATCCCTAACCACACGCCAAATTTGAACACAATCGGCTCAGCAGTTGCCCCCACCCACTCCAAATTGTGTGGCGACGTTCCTGGTCCAACAACACCCCCCCTCTCCCCCACTCTGCCGCCAATGGGTGATGTTCAAAGGATATTGAAATTCAAGATATTCCGGAAATAATGTGAAGATACTTATTTTGGCTGGGAAATACTAAAACTTAGGAATATCATGACATTTTCATTGTATTTGTATACATTTATCACCAGGTAAACATATTTTATTTTAATTGAATACCTATCAAGCGAAAAATGACATGGAAATACTGAAATCAGGGTGGGCAACATTTCTTGACTGGGGGGGCAAAACGGCTCACTGGGGGGGGGGGGGGCATTTGCCCCCCAGTTAACATGTTAAAATAGGCCCTGAAGTCAGGTCATTTGGGAAATCAACCTCGAGGTCACGGAGTAACCTGCTGGGGTCATGCTATGCATCATTGAATGCAGCTCAACGAGACACATATCATGCCGTTGAGCAGCGGTCGATTTTTGAAAACGATTGGGGGGGGGGGGGACAGGGACCTATCCAAGGGGAGCCTATCAGTGTCATGACTTTACACATTTTAAAGAAATTCTAGGCAACTTGTACAAATGAGAGTATTTTTTTAATCAATTCATAATGCAAAAACAGACGAAATCTCTTGAGTTTTGGACTTCTGTCGGACAGCCCATCAAACCAACGTTTTTGGCCGGTCTGCATCCTCCAGAAGGTCCCAGGCCTTACTTGCAACCCTTACTTAGTGGTTGACATTGACTGGGGGAGGGGGGGGGGGGATATCTCCTCCGACGTATTTTCCCAATAGATAAAAAACAATAGCGACATCAACGTGAAACTTTGAGTACCTTCTCCTACACCGACTTTACGTCTTCTGTGCACGAATGAAGCAATTTTGCCGGGAAAAAATGAGATGCAGCAAATTTAGTGACGTCACTACACACGAGTTTTAACTTCACTGAAATGAGGCCAGGTGGTAAAATGACTATCACGATCGAATTATACGTGTAAAATAATCCATTGAACATGCATGTCGCATGGCTTTCGTATATTTTTGTCGAGCATGATTCGAGCATGATTGATGAAAATCGAGCATGATTTAAATGCGTCTTATTGAGAGCTTACGAATGCGTTCTTGCGCGTCTCGCTGCGCTCATTGGTTCGAAGATAACCAGGGGCCGATACCCCCCCCCCCCCCCCCCAGTCAATGGTGCTCTAAATTTATGCCATGCATTGACTGACAATACCACTGTTGCGGTATTGCCAGCATTTCATGCGGGGACAAACTTCATCCTCCATAATGTTGTTGAAACACGCTCAAAGATTCTTGTTTTGATTCTTGTTTGAGATTCTTGTTTGAACACGCTCAAAGATTCTTTGGAAATATAAAAAATGGCATCGCGGAGCGCCGTCATTTTCATGTCTACCCGGCATCGTATTATTGATTCTTTGCGCACCTTCTCTGATTTTGTCTTACCCCGGGAGCACTCTAAGTCACGGTTTTATACATACAGCCGTTACCTGAGGTAGAACTGACCTATAGGTTAGGTCAAGCGGACCCACCCCCAATAAAGTTCAAGCTAGACGGCAATGGGAGGTAAGACGGTCATCCATCTACACACCAAAAATATACTATACCTACGACACGCAAAACGATGTCCTACGATTATATTTCCATCCAGGACTTGTAATGTCCGTTTCTAACACCGTCACTCTACTGTCGGAAAGCTCCAGTGACTAGTCACGACTCATGTTCATGGGTACGATGGGAAATTTCACGGGCATCACGTACCACTGAGACTATGTGCATGCCCAAACTCAAATCGCCTTTAAATACGTCTTCCAAATCAATGCCTCCAGATCGCAAGAGAAGGAAACAACTACAAACTTCACATAGGAGAGAAGCATTGTTTCGCCGATATTCTCCCCGGGTTCTTCGTGCGACGTGACGAAGGTGGTAAAAGGTAGTCTACGGTTCGTAGAACTAAACAAATTATCAGAAGCTTGGTTTTCCATGAATCACTGCAAATGAAACCTGTATGTTTCAGGTACCTAATCTAAGGCCAGAGACAAGGGCGGATCCAGAAAGGCAAAAAAGTTGGTTTGGGGAGCAAATCCCAAAAAAGTATCACACATGTAAATTCACCAGATTTCGCCTCTTTATACACGAAGAGGTGATTTAAAACAAAACGTTTCTGAGTAAAAGCTGCTTAGATTTTCTTTTGAAATAGGAAACGTGTCATTTTGTTTGCCGATTTCAGGCGTGTGGGAGGCTTGACCGGTTTGCTCCCTCTTGGATCCGCCAGCGGCCAAAAACATTGGGGGGGGGGGGGGGCGAGGATAAACATGGGCGGGGAGGGTGCTATTGGGGGGGCGAACTCAACATTATGGGGGGGGGGGGGGGCGATAGCCACCCCAAAGGTATATAAATCAACACTATGCCGTTGAGTTAAGCTGTCTAGCACAATTGTGTGCAAAGATATTACCAAAGACGATCATGATTTTTCCAAATAAAAAAATATAAATAAAATATTTAGAGGAAAAACCTATGTCCAATTGTCTTACCATCGAAGGCCAATGTATCAAAGTCGATTCTGGCAACAACAAAACAATCCGAATTGTAAATAGCCACATTATAAAAGCACGTGATCTGAGGTCTAAGATCACATGTAAAAATGCCAAAAAATTTCGTAGTTTCGAAAAATTATTTTTCATCACAATTAATATATTGTTCCTGACGATTCCGATGATATATAGGTTTATATGACATCGCATGATTTAGATGGGAGATATTGCCCTCTGCAAATCAGAGTTTTGCACAACAAGTTGCCCAAGGCTTTAACTCGAAAACCGTTTGACGGACGGAGCTGACAATTTTATGTGAATCTACGGCCAGATAACATGGATCAAAATAAAATGCTTCCCTGCAACAATAGAGCTGCTAGACATGAAACATTTCAGCATGTATTTATTGTCTGTTTTTTTGTGTGTTCAATACAAATAACCATTTTACTCAGATTCAAGATGTTTCGGGATTTTTAAGTCGGAGTTTTTCGGCTTGGGGGGGGGGGACATACGTTTGCCTACCGATTTTTCGTTTGGGGGGACAATTGCCCATTTTGCCAAACCGTAGATCCCGCCCACTTGCACTTGACCTGTAATCGTCCAGCGGAGCGGACGGGTTAGCACTAATCGACCTCTACTTAGAAAGATATAGCATTCTTCATGTCTCCCTCGTGAAAGATAGGAAATATTTTCCGCGCGTGTTCCTGAAAAACATAGCTCCTTCGTCGCTCGGTTTTTCAGTCACACACTTGGAAAATATATCCTTATCTTCCCACTCGGCGGAGCAATGGAGAATTATCTATGTGCAGTGGGTTCGATAGCTTCCCTAAATTCAGACCTATAAGTCGAGATGCGTACCCAAAATCGACTTTTTAACAGGCTCAAATACAAAGGAATACTCATGCAGGTCTAAAACACTTGAAATGTGCATGAAAAATAACACCATGGTTATCTTTGCTAAATGCAAAGGTATTTCGTTCGCTATGTCTTTCTATCAGTTTAATTGTGGATGGCCTCGAATGTTCAGGCCAGACTTGTGCCTGGATCCCGAAGTTGGATCTGGGATCCCAGTGGATCCTTTGGCATACAATTCATGAAGGTCTTGGATCCCAGTGGATCCCTCGGAGTAAATTGTAGATCCCACGGCATAAAATATATCAGGATCTGGAATCTTTGTGGATCCCTCTGCTTATTGTGTAACCATGTATCTGGTTTTCCCATGTGGATCCCGGGACACAGGAAAGAGATATCCGGATCTCAGCTGGATCCCGGGATCCAGGCACATGTCTGGTTCGGGCCAGTGGCCGGCGGATAAGAGGAGCGGGAGGGGGAGCTGCCCCCCCCCCTCCCCCCACTCAAGAAGTTGGGGGGGGGGGGGGGGGGAGGGAGAGACGTATGATGTTGCCCCCCCCCATAAATTTGTAAGAGAGACCCTCCAAGAAGTTGGTTCGATGTTTTATTTTTGAACCCGAAAACAGGGCCCCGATGTGCCCCCAGCCAGCCCTGAGGGCCTTCTAAGGCCGACAGAAGGCCCTCAGTCGGCCTGAGGAGGACCCCTCGGTAGGGATGAGGGGGCCCTCAGAAGGCTGAGACTTCAACATGGGCCT
The DNA here is from genome assembly GCA_036785665.1 of Chirona hameri. NCBI lineage: Eukaryota > Metazoa > Arthropoda > Thecostraca > Balanomorpha > Balanidae > Chirona > Chirona hameri. The sequence goes on from JAXIVJ010005941.1 coordinate 69,448, forward strand.
GTCCGACGTTTTTTGCGACCATTTAGGGGTCCTACAAAATATAGTGGCCTAATCCGAGAGATACCACTTTCGCGCCAATTTGTTTATATTCGATATTCAATAATTTTCGGCGATAACTTTTGAAGCAACCAACTGGCATGAATTAATTATTACATTAATAATTTATCGCAATGATATTTCAGACGCATGCGCCTCAATTTGTGTTATTTAAAGTTGTTTAAAGGGAAGTATTCACCCTTTTCCACACAAAAAATGAGTTATTACTTGAAATCTTGATAGACGAGAACGAGAATATATTGTAAATTTATCACATTTTGCATATAATAATTCCTACCGAGAGATATTTCAAGTCAAAACTGATAAGCCGATCACGCTTATAAACGATGGAAGTACTTGGCAACGAATTTCGAATTCCGGGCTTGTCTCGTATTGTTTTTTGACAAAATTGTATGGAAAATAATGTCTTGCACTCTGTCTATTGTGATTATGTGCCCTAATATAACAAACATTGAATAATAAGGTAAACCAAATTAGCAGTTAACTTGGGCACGCATACGACGGCCTAGTTAGATTGTTGCGATCTTCAATTTGTGAAAATTGGTTAATTTGTTTTCATAATAGAGTTTTGTTAAACGTTGGTTGTATAGTTTGGCGAATTTCAAAGCAGTATATCAAGCATATAGCAATATAATTGGCTGATACAACACAACACCAACGCAGGCAACGTAGCCAGGATTTCGTCCCAGGGGGAGGGGGGGCGCGCCTACGAAAGGGCCCCTTCCCGCGCGTTGAAAGGTCCCTTCCCAAAGCGTTGAAAGGGCCCAAAACAAAACGGACGAAAAGGCACGTTACATAGGATGGAAAAATGTCAGTATTGAAAGGTATGGCATGGGCCATACCAATTTTTTTTTACTTAGGAGCTGGAGTTATCAAACTGCCATATCAATTTGAACCAGCGTCACAATTGGAGAATCAGCTATATAACTTGTTTCCCTTTTCCTTCTTCAGATCCGGGAGCCCTCACAGGGGGT
>JAXIVJ010005942.1:0-57500 GCA_036785665.1 Chirona hameri
TTTTTATTTGCAATATGTTTAAAAACTGTTTTCTACGATTTGCTAAACATTTATCATTTTTTCCACGAAAAATGACATGGCATGACGTCATTAAAACGTCATTATCTCCTACATCAATTTCATTGAGAGTTGGTGAGAAGACTTAGACTTGATGCAGGATAAGGTACTGAAAGTTTCACGTTGATATCTACCATAGTTTTCAGGTTATTGAGAAAATCCGGGAGGGGGCAGATACTTCTGATAAGGTTTGAGCTAGAAGTACCATCTCAACCTAGGTACCTACCTATAGTTTGTTTTATTTGATTGCACAATTTCATTCAGTTGCTGGCACTAGGTCCAATAAAATCAATTTATTGACGCGTCAATGTGTTGTATGCAAAGTGGGCGGAGCTTGTCATAGGCACTGTACTTAAGGATAACAAAAATTGACACAATTATTGACATTTCACTCAAAAGTCAAAACACCTAGTACCCATGGAAAATGGCCAGTCTCCAAAAATAATCACACTATCTGATGCACAACTGTTTAACCATCCACCCACTGGCGGATCCAGCCGTCGTTTTTTTTTTGGGGGGGGGGGGCAGCGCCTCCAAATCGCCACCTTCCCGAGCGTTGAAAGGGCCAAACAAAACGGATGGAAATGCACGTTACAAGGATGGAGAATGCATTATGACATGTATGGCATGGCCATACCAACTTTTAGGAGCTGGAGTTAGGAAATTGCCATATCAACTTTGGAACCAGTGACACCAATTTGGAATCAGCTATACGTATAGCAACTTGGATTTTGTTTAGGTTCAAGACCTGGAACTCTTATTAATTGCGCCGCGGAGCGGCAGGATTTGTTTTTTATCTTATGCCCTTGATATGCATTCTCATCAGTGCGTCGCATTGCGTATGGTGCGTACCTGTAAAAATGTTATTATGCGTTTTAAAAGTGCGGTAAAAAGGTATTAAAGTGAACTATTTTGGCCACTGATATAGGAAAGTAGCAACATAACACAAATGCGCCGAGAAATGACACATTTTTTAACCCGCATATAATAATATAATTTGTAGTTAAATTGCGCTGCGGAGCGGCGTAAATTTTTCGCTTTATTCTTTGAACAACTGCATTCCTACTGTTGAAAGAAGTTACCAGTCCTGAGCCCATTCTTTTTAAAAAAAATCGAGCCACGGCTCGATTTTTTATATAAGAATGGCCTCGGATATTTGTTTCCATCGAAACTTTTATTTGTGGCACAGAGGCAGTCATTATACATTATTACCGATCGTTTTTTTTTCATGTGAGGCTTGATCGTTTTGCGGGGGGCCAAACAGGCCACTTTATGCCGGGGGGCATGGCCCTAAATCGCCCCCCCCCCCCCTCCCCCCTGGATCCGCCAGTGCACCTACCGATGTTCCTTATTTCGTCGTAAGCAGCGCCATCTATGTTGCCTCATAAACTGTGTAAAGCGTACCTCATATTCAATATTGAACTCCTGTCACGCCAACTCTGTCATTGGTTCGTTGCCACCCGTGATGTGTATGGAGCCTTATCGTGCATCCTGAAGCGTTCACGACTACTTGATTAGACATGGACCCAGGGCTACACAGTAAACATCATTCATGAGACACGATTCACCGTATACACGCTGATGATGATCGTTGCCTCCGTACTGACGAGACTCGGGTACAATCGTGTTTAGACAGAATGCTTCATACACAAATGGATATGAGGCTTTTATGCGGCTTGTTTGTTCGATATCAAAACGTTGCAAACGTTGTAAAGTTTGGTCATTTGTCACCGCTGGACACTGATGGTCAGTCGCCGCTGACCACCGTGTGTTCCCTATCGGCCACTGTGTTACTTCCCCTACTGACTGTCGTGATGTTCCCTATCGGCCACTGTGTTACTTCCCCTACTGACTGTCGTGATGTTCTGCCTACAGGAGGCCACTGTGTTACTTCCCCTACTGACTGCGTGTGTTCCCCTATATCGACCACTGTGTTACTTCCCCTACTGACTGCCGTGTGTTCCCTATAGCTATCGACCACTGTGTTACTTCCCCTACTGACTGCCGTGTGTTCCCCTATATCGGTCACTGTGTTACTTCCCCTACCGACTGTCGTGTGTTCCCCTATATCGGTCACTGTGTTACTTCCCCTACTGACTGCCGTGTGTTCCCCTATATCGGCCACTCTGTTACTTCCCTTCTGACTGCCGTGTGTTCCCCTATCGACCACTGTGTTACTTCCCCTACTGACTGCCGTGTGTTCCCCTATCGGCAACTGTGTTACTTCCCCTACTGACTGCCGCGATGTTCCCCTATATCGGCCACTGTGTTACTTCCCCTACCGACTGCCGTGTGTTCCCCTATATCGGCCACTGTGTTACTTCCCCTACTGACTGCCGTGTGTTCCCATATCGGCCACTGTGTTACTTCCCCTACTGACTGCCGTGTGTTCCCCTATATCGACCACTGTGTTATTTCCCCTACTGACTGCCGTGATGTTCCCCTATATCGGCCACTGTGTTACTTCCCCTACTGACTGTCGTGATGTGCCCCTATATCGGCCACTGTGTTACTTCCCCTACTGACTGCCGTGTGTTCCCCTATATCGGCCACTCTGTAACTTCCCCTACTGACTGCCGTGTGTTCCCCTATATTGGCCACTGTGTTACTTCCCCTACTGACTGCCGTGTGTTCCCCTATCGGCCACTGTGTTACTTCCCCTACTGACTGTCGTATGTTCCCCTATATCGGCCACTGTGTTACTTCCCCTACTGACTGCCGTGTGTTCCCCTATATCGGCCACTCTGTAACTTCCCCTACTGACTGCCGTGTGTTCCCCTATCGGCCACTGTGTTACTTCCCCTACTGACTGCCGTGTGTTCCCCTATATCGGCCACTCTGTAACTTCCCCTACTGACTGCCGTGTGTTCCCCTATCGGCCACTGTGTTACTTCCCCTACTGACTGCCGTGATGTTCTGCCTACAGGAGGCCACTGTGTTGCTTCCCCTACTGACTGCCGTGATGTTCTGCCTACAGGAGGCCACTGTGTTACTTCCCCTACTGACTGCCGTGATGTTCTGCCTACAGGAGACCACTGTGTTACTTCCCCTACTGACTGCCGTCATGTTCTGCCTACAGGAGGCCACTGTGTTACTTCCCCTACTGACTGCAGTCATGTTCTGCCTACATGAGGCCACTGTGTTACTTCCCCTACTGACTGCCGTGTGTTACCCTACTGACTGCCGTCATGTTCTGCCTACAGGAGGCCACCAGTCATATGAACCTGGGCGCGATGCTGCACGTGAACGGCAAACTGGCAGAGGCTGAGCAGTCGTACCTGGCGGCGCTGCGGATCCGGCCCGACGAACAGGTAGGGTCCACTGTCCTCTGCGCTATAACGCTATAGCTTATGAGATCGAGCGGGACGACAGAGGATGGTCTACTAGTAGTCTAGTCGTAGTAGTAGTCTGTAAGTCGCTAGGCTAGTAATATTCTAGTAGAGGCTAAGCTAAAAGTAATATGAAGTTGATGGGCGACACTTTCCGCCGGAAAGTTTCCGGTCCGACCACGATAAACTCGCTGACAGTGGCCTCCTCTGTTTCCGTAGATCACCAAGACGAACCTACAGAAGTTGCGGCACCTGCTCTCCAAGAACAGGAAGGGGAGTCGGCGGAGATGAGGGGCAGCGGCCCACGGGGCGGCGCCCGTTCCGATGTGATAACCGACCGAGAGCGCCGCCTCACCGCGACAGACCAAAGATGTGCGCCGGACAGGCACGAGCGATAGGCTATTGGCAATACCCGGCAGACTGGCCGACTGATTTGATGGAGCAGACTGGACAGACTGTCGAAGTTGTCACCTCACGCTGTGCAGCACAGTGAAAAGATCGCTCTTAATTTAATCGAAAGGTATTAATGCAAGTCTGTGGAAGCAATATGTTTGGGTGGGCGGTCACATCCATGTGACACGGCTTGTTTTCTCGGGTTCGTAAGTTTGTTGATTTTGCTGTATGAAGTAGCCGCAGGAGACTATAGGACCGCGGCCCGGCGGGAACGGGCGGCGGCAGTGCTGGCGACGCCCGACCAACTGTGATGTACGTGCTACTAGGTCATAGACAATATACGGTGTACTCGCTATTCAGTCTTTGTTCCGCGCTACCAACCGCCTTAGTTTCACTTGGAAGAGGCTCCACTTGGCCTGTCCGAAGTGGTATGTGGCCAGCGTGAGCACGCACCTCCAACGAACCCCACCAGTCCGCAAACTGCCGCAGCCACCAGTTCCAGTGTTATTATCTGCGATCAGTACATCACAACAGCGTACAAAACACGCACACCCAGTCTCCGACACTACGTCGAGTATGTACATAAATCAATCTGCAAGCATGATGGCATGGGATCAACGAATAAACAACGCCTCTGTCGCGCGCGCGCGCGCGCGTCCGCTCACGACGTAACAACGATACGGGAGGGGGCGGGGGGCGGTGGCGACTGTCGGCTCACCGATGAGTGAGTTTCGGACACCGACCGATTCCAGGGCCGGCGCGGAGCGGACGCCAAAATGAAACGTACATCTCAATCGACACAGCGCAAGCATCTAAAAGAAAAGCGGAGTAAAATGCAGCCTTTGTACAATCGCCGCTGTAAAACGACCGAGCGAATGGTAACGCGCGCCTATGCTATGCAGCGAGATGAGTTCTGCCCGAGCTCACAGCGTATTCTCCATTAGTGTCAGCAGTTGCTCGTGTGCGGGCACCGGACCCGGACACTCCCCTCGCACAGACAGATCTAAAAGGGCGCACAGGACAATATCAAACACCTTCCGGTTCTCCCCTGTCCCACGGATACCACAAACCCCGCCACCGGGCCGGCCGATAAGACTCCGTCACGTCGCGTCACGTCGCGTCACGTCGCGTCACGTCGCGTCACTTCGCGTCGTTTCACGTCGCGTCACGTCACGTCGCGTCGCGTCGCGTCGCGTCGCGTCGCGTCGCGTCGCGTCGCGTGCTATCACAGCTACCGGCCGCCTCAGAAGAACGGACTGCGCGTCACGCCCGGCGGCTGGAGCGGCTGGCGTAGGGTGGAGAGCGGCGGGTAGCCGGGCGGGTAGCCGCTGGCCGCCGCGCCCATCAGCCCCATCATGGCGGCGCCGGCCTGGTGGTGGCGCAGCAGCTCCTCCTGCTGCCGGTAGTACTGCTGGTACGAGGCCAGCGGCGAGTCAGACGCCAGCGGGTGGCCGCGCCCGCCGAACGGCGGCGTCAGCTGCAGCGGCGGCTGGCCCGATGGAGAGCCGCCGCCGCGCGCCGGACCGCCGCCCGCCGTGTTCTGGTGCGCCGGCTGCGGCGAGCGCGCCTGGCCCAGCAGGTACTGGTAGCCGGCGCCGCCGAGCGCGTGCGACTGGAAGCCGGCGCCGAGACCGAGGGCGCCGTACCCGCTGCCGGACATGAGACCACTGAGGTTCAGCCCGCTGTCGCTGCCAGCAGAGGAGGAAGCAGCTGAGGAGGTCGGGGGTCCCGACGGACGGGGCGGCCCGTCCGGCCGGCCGCCCGGCTGCTGCTGCTGCGGGGCCGGCGCCTGCTGCGGTGCCTGCTGTTGCTGCTGCTGTTGCTGCTGCTGAGCCTGCTGCTGCTGCTGCTGCTGCTGTTGGAATGCTTTCATGGTCTGCTGCTGCTGATGGTACAGTTGCATATGGGGACTGGCCATCTGTTTGTAGTAGGACACCGAGTTGGCACCCCAAGGCATCTGGGTGGTGGAAGGCATAGACGTAGGGACTGAGTCTTGCATATCGGACTGTTCAGTAGACAGCCGTTGCTGCTGCTGCTGCTGCTGCTGTTGCTGCTGTTGTTGCTGCTGCTGCTGCTGCTGTTGTTGTTGCTGCTGCTGCTGCTGCATCTGTTGCATTTGTTGTATCTGCTGTTGCCGCTGCTGCTGCTGTTGCATTTGTTGCTGCATCTGCTGCTGTTGCATGTGTTGCATTTGTTGCTGCATCTGCTGTTGTTGTTGTTGTTGCTGCTGCTGCTGCTGTTGCTGCTGCTGTTCGGTAGGCAGCTGTTGCTGTTGTTGCCGCTGTTCCATCCGTTCCTTCTCGTCCTGCTGCTCTGCTATCTTCATCTTTTGTTTCTGTTCGATCATCTTCACCTGTTGCTCCAGCTGCAGTTTCTGCTGCATCACCTTCTGCTGCTGCATCAGCTGTAATGCCGCCGCCTGCTGCTCAGCCGGCTGCTGCTGCTGAGGCTGCTGAGGCTGCTGGGGTTTCTCCTGCTGCTGTGGCAGCCGTGTGACCAGCTGGGACAGATGCGCCAGGTTGCCGGGCAGCTGACTGGCAGCAGACGCCGGGTAGGCCGACTGCTGTGGCGGCTGTGGCTGCTGTGGCGGCTGAGGCGGCTGAGGAGCGGGAGGTGACCGCCGCTGCTGCGCGGCTGGCTCCTGCGTCACGCGCTTCTTCAGAGGGTAGCCAGGCCGCTCGTCTGTTGGTGGCGTCGGGGCAGCAGCAGCAACAGCAGCAGCAGCGGGGGCGGCAGCAGCGGAGGTGGCATGAGGAGCGGTGGACGCCTCCGGAGGAGTGCGCGCAGCCGACGGAGCCGGCCCAGCACGGGACACCGCCACCTCACGATCCGGCCCCGCGCCCGCCGCTGTCTGGCCGGACGGGGGCGGACTGCCCAGCGTGGGAGCCGGCCGCTCCGCCGCCGGACCGGGGCTGGAGAGGTCCGTGGCCGACCGAAGACCGCTCTGCCCGGGGCTGGCGGCGACAGGGCCGGGCCGGGTTACACTCGGGGCGGGACTGGGCAGTGACGGTGTCTGCGGACCGTCCTGGCCGGGGCTGGCCCGTGGCGCGACGGAGGCAGAGCTACCCGCCGGTGACGGACCGCCCTGGCCGGGGCTGGCCCGCGGCGCGACGGAGGCAGAGCTACCCGCCGGTGTCGGACCGCCCTGGCCGGGGCTGGCCCGCGGCGCGACGGAGGCAGAGCTACCCGCCGGTGACGGACCGCCCTGGCCGGGGCTGGCCCGCGGCCCGACGGAGGCAGAGCTACCCGCCGGTGACGGAGACGGGCCGGCCGGCTGGCCCTGACTTGCAGAGGTGCTCGGCGGTGACCGCAGCGGCGCGCCGCTGGGGCTGGAGAGCGCTGCACCGGGCCGCGCCGGCGGAGAGGACAGCGGCTCTACCGACCTGGCACCGGGGCCGGACACCTGCGGACTGGTCGGGCCGCAGGCCGGGCTACCGCGCACCTCCGCCGGAGACGACACACTGGCCACCGAGCCGGGCCGCGCCCGCGGAGACTTGTCCGGACTGGCCGTCTTGGCGGTTACATCCTGGTAGAAGCCGGGCTTGGCCACGCCAGCCAGCCGGCCGGCATCCGCAGCGACCGTCTGCTGCGGCGAGAAGGCCGGCGAGCGCTGCGCCACCTCTGCCGGCGACACGATCCCACCGCCTGGCGTCAGCGGCGACTTCTCGCTCTCCGAGCTGGTGACGTAGAAGGGCGAGCGTCCGTCGGCGATTGGCTCCAGCCGCTGCGTCTCGCGGGCCTTCACCTGCAGCCGGGCCTTCTCCAATTCGTCGTCGTCGTATTCGTACGGATCGGCGTCCGGCTGTGGCGCTGGCGCCGGCGGCGAGGTGGCCCGCCTCCAGCGGGGCCGCGACGGAGAATCTGGCTCAGCCGCGGCAGGAGGCTTGGCGGGAGATCGCGAAGAAGGCTGTGCCGGTGGTGGCTGCTGGGTCGGTGGCGGTGGCTGCTGGGCCAGTGGCGGTGGCTGCTGGGCCAGTGGCGGTGGCTGCTGGGACGGTGGCGGTGGCTGCTGGGACGGTGGCGGTTGCTGTGTGATGGCAGGTGGGGGCGGCGGCGGGGGTGGAGAGGTCTGCGCGGCCGGCACCGGAGCCGGGGCGGGAGTCGCCGGCGGCGTGGCAGTCGGCTTACGCGCCTCCGACGCCGTCTTCCTTGCGTCGGACGGCGGCGGCGGCTGCGGCCGCTTGGCTCGCGGCGGCGCCGGGGCCGCCGGCGGCTCCGGTGCCGCCTGCGAGCGGAACGCGTGGAACCAGGCGCTCAGGTTGGGCGTGGCCGTCTTCTTCAGCACGGGCAGCTCGCGGTCGACCTCGGGCTCTGCGATGAGCCGCAGCGGCTCGTCATCGCGCCGCTCGGGAAGCACCGGCTCGGCCTTGAGCCGCTTGCCGACCATCTCCTCCCAGAGCTCCTCGCCGGTGCGCTCCGGCTCCTGGTACTCGCCCTTGCTGCCCAGGACCTTGCCCATGGTGAGGCCGGGCCGGTTGGCCAGCAGGGTGGTCCCGCTTCCGCGGCTGTCTCGCACGCGCGAGATCAGCTGACCCAGCTTGGCGCTCTCCTCCTTGGAGATGCAGCGGCTGCTGAAGAGCGGCTTGGGTCGCGGCCCACGCGGCTCGGCGGCCGGCCGCGGCGCCGGCGGCGGGGAGGCTTTGCGGCGCGGCGGCTCGGCGGCGGGCGGCTGCCGCCAGACGCCGCTGTCGTCACTGTCCGAGGCGGAGCCCGGGAGGGGGGACGGCGAGCGGGAGCGGGCCGCGGCCGGTCTCTCTGCCGCGCCCGCAGGAGACGAATCCTGATGAAACGCAGACGGAGGTCAAACACGCCGCCTGATACACCATCTCCCACCATGGATAGTGATACAGAGATATTGATAAGTCACACTACCTTCGAACAACACATAGTTCACTATAGAATTATTAAATGACAGCCCCGCTGCACACTTACTAATAATCGCATTGTCATAAGTATTAAGTACGTATCACACACAAAGCTTCTCAATAAATTAAAGACATAAATATTCGTCACAATCATGCAGCATGTATCGAATGTGTCTGTATTCAATAACAACGGCTGAAAAACCATAACGTGCATTGCTTCAGTCAGGGCAAAGGATTAAACTTGTTTTCAGTTCACTTCCCAATCAACTGAGAGAATCGACATCACCCTCATGTGAGGTAGTGTTTTCTGTTGGACCTGCGATTAAATGTTAACCATTGATTAAAATAAATAGTTTTAATATATCTCATGAGCAAAAAAGGTTTCAAGCAAGCATGAAATAAGATATGCAGTAAGAAGTGTATATCCACATCGCAATAACATATCACAGAGCGCTTACATCTGGACCTCATTCTCACCTTGGCCGCGGTGGCAGACTGGCTCTCCCGGCGCTCGCTCTCCCTCCTCTCCCGCTCTCGCCGCTCCTTCCGCTTCTTCTTCTTACTGCTCCGTTTCTCCTTGCTCACGGCACGTGACCTCTTCAACCCCTTCTTCCTCTCTTCTCTGCTCAGCCGGTCTGTCCCGGACCCAGACTCCTCCGCAGCTTTCTCCGCTCCTCTATCCGCTGGTTCCTTTGTATCCGCCTCTCTCGAGGAATTCCTCTCCTCCCTCTCCGCTGCCGCCAGTCTTCGTCTCCTCATCTTCGCAGCGAAGATCCTGCCCTGCGCGATTGCCTTTTTGGGCGAGCCGCCGTCACTGTCCTCGTCAGACGACGCTGATACTACGGCGGCGGCGGCGGCGACAACGACGGCGGCGGCGGCGGCGGCAGCAGCGGGCGGTGGCGGTGGCGGTGGCGGTGGCGGTGGCGGTGGCGGTGGCGGTGGCGGTGGCGGTGGCGGTGGCGGTGGCGGTGGCGGTGGCGAGTGCGGTGGCGGTGGCGGGAGCGGGAGCGGGGGCGAGGGCGGCGTGGACGGCGGCACGGCCCGCAGCGGGCGGCGCGGCGGCCGACGCACCGCCTCCTCCTCAGGCTCCTCTCGGAACGTATAGGCGTCGCCCTCGGAGGCCTCGCTGGGCGGCCGGGGCGGGGGCGGTCGCTGCCGGGGCGGCTTCCGTGCCAGCTGCCGCCGCCGGCCGCGGCCGCTCGGTATCGCCTTCACCGGGGAGATGACCCTCTCCGGCGGCGGCGGAGCAGACTTCGCCGGCGGGGCGGATTTGACCGGCGACGACGGCGGCGTCTTCATCAGGTCATCAAACAGCCGCTCCGTATCATCCTTCGACGGCGGCTTCGAATTGGGCGAGGACAGCAGCTCGTCGTCGCTGTAGTCACTATCGGCAGCGGGAGCAGACTTCCTGCGACCCCTGCCGGCGGGCGCAGCGGCCGTGCGGCCTCCCCGGCCGCGCCGCCGTCCGGCCGACCCAGCGGACCCGCCGGCCGGCCGGGAGGGCGCCCGACGGGTGGTGCCAGGCGACACCTGGGACACGTCGATCAGAATCTCATCATCGTCCTCGCCTGTGTCCAGGTACTTGCGGGACGCGTTGTAGAACGCAGTCTCGATGTTCACCACCATCTCGGTGTATTCTGTCGGCGAGACAACCCAAATGGTCAGCGTGAGAGTTGGACGAAACTGAACAGTAACAAGCAACTCTGACGTACGGAATGGAAGACAGACATCTGTCACAGACTGGGTTGTGGAGGCACTGGCTGCTTGTCGCTCTGCTCACGACGCGAAGGTTCCGGGTGCCGGGCCACTCACGCGGTGTTAACACCACCGCCCACCAGCCTGCCCCTCCCGCACTCTCACCGCCCACCAGCCTGCCCCTCCGCGCTCACGCCCACCAGCCTGCCCCTCCCGCGCTCTCACCGCCCACCAGCCTGCCCCTCCCGCGCTCTCACCGCCCACCAGCCTGCCCCTCCCGCGCTCTCACCGCCCACCAGCCTGCCCCTCCCGCACTCTCACCGCCCACCAGCCTGCCCCTCCCGCGCTCTCACCGTTCTCAAGACCGTTGTACAGTTTGCAGTTGTCGACGATCAGCTTGAAGTCGGCCTCGAACTGCTGTCGCGTCTGGTAGACGCCGGCGTCCAGCCTGCTCTCCAGCTTGTTCAGGTCCATCGGCCGGCGGATGACGGCGTAGTAGTTGGGCGCGTACTCCTCCTCCACGGCGTCGACGAACGGCCAGGCCTCCTCGTGCGCCTTCACCGCCTCCAGCGCCTTGTACATGCCGACCCGCAGCTCCTCGTCTGTCTGCAGCACTCTGAGAAGGAAACGGGGGTGAGAAGAGTGATGGGTATTAGAGGGCAGCATGGTACCAAAGGAGAGCGGTATCAGCAGGCAGTGCTGGGCGTCATAGCAGACGCTGGAAGCCTGCCGGTGCAGTGCCATACATGGTGCGACATTTAAACACTGAATAGAAACGTGTCAGCAGATGCCATGCACAAACCCAGTTCCTCGTTTAACACGCGCCCTGGAGGGCCTCTGATAATTACACGACCTGGAGGAGGGGAGGGGAGGGGAGGGGAGGGGAGGGGAGGGGAGGGGAGGGGCGGGGCGGACTCCCCCCCCCCTAAGATCTCGAAAACCACGCAACGTAGCGACAAGCGGAAAACGGCGTTAGATAGCTCGAAACAAGCTTTATCGAAAGTATGTCGGCCATTTTTTAGGTCAGGTCAATATTGAGGTCACCAGACGTCATCAAATGTCATATTTTCCCGTTTTAGGGCTTCGCTCCAGACACCCCCAAATATCTCGAGAACTATGATAGCTAGGAACAAAGGGGAAAACATCGAAAGCTCTTGAAATATGCAACCACCACTGGTGACTTCAAATTTGAGCTCAGGTCAATAGTTTAGGCTCCAGAGGTCATCAAATGTCAAAAGGACTGTTTTGGGCAAAGCAGTTTTTTATCGCAAATAACTTTTTACCTAATAACGATAAGGCAATATTGATGACGCCATCGTGTTTGTCTCGTCAAGGCGCTGCTAATAATATAAATGTTGACCAGGTAAGGTCAAATTATAAATTTGACCTCAGGTCAAGGTCAAGTCTCAGGTCTCAGGTCACCCAAGTCACCACTTGACCTTGTGTGGTGACTTAGGTCATGTTGCATATTGGGAGACGTGTCTCGACGAGACAAACACATTGATACCGGTTTCACTTCTCTATCTTCATTCTGTCGAGAGTTATTGACAAAAGGGTGTTTGTGACCTCAGATGACCTCGGCTGACCTTGTAGGGGTCACTGGACGAAAATTGCACCTGGATCATCCACAATGGTATATGATAACATGATCCAGAAGGAATTGGACTGATACCATGAGGAAGAGGATGCGTATTAGGGTGTCCCAATTTTTTTTTGTTGTCCGTACAAGCTGCCCATCCAAAACGAGGTGCTCCTTTACACAAAGAATATGCTGACCAAATTTGGTCCCCTCCTTTGAGTTTTGGTCCGTCCGTCCGTCCGCCCGCCCGCCCGCCCGCCCGCCCGCCCGCCCGCCCGCCCGCCCGCCCCCCCCCCCCCCCCTCCCCCCTGCCACCATAAGTCAGTGACCCCTACACAAATGTCGAAAATCAAAGTCGTCATACAGACCTCCGCGTGTGCTCATTTGAAAGCTCTTGTCGAGTAGAATACACATTTATACAGTCGAAATGGTCTAAATGTAAACGTTTTCGTTCTATGAGTCATAAACCTAAAAAAAAAACAAGCTGTATGTACTGTACACTAAAGCTTGGTTTTGGTAGAGGTTTATGACTTTATGACTCATAGAACGAAAACTATACATTTGAGAGCATTTCGATTGTATACAAGTGTATTCTACTGAACAAGAGCTTTCAAATGAGCACACGCGGAGGATTGTACGACTTTAATTTTTTTACTTTTGGGTAGGGGTCACTGACTTATGGAGGCCCGGGGGGACCAAAACTCAAAGGAGGGGGGACCAAATTTGGTCAGCATATTCTGTGTGTAAAGGAGCATCACGTTTTGGATGGGCAGCTTGCACGGACAAAAAGTTTTTTGGGACACCCTAAAGCGTATCCTCGGAATAGGAAGCATTTGAATATTTCCCCATTTACTTATAATGGGGAGATCACGAAATTGATCCGACCTTAGGTCACCGATATCAGAAATCCGAGATAAACAAATTGTAGGTACCTATGACCTTATGAAATCCTGGAAGTTTGAAACCGACCGGCCAAAAACTGTGGCTGTGGTACGACCGTAAACTTTTTGGAGGAGATCATCTGGTCCTGGTCTGGTGACCTGGCCTGAGATGACCCGAGGTCAAGTGTGGGTAGTGTGGGTAGCACATAATGTGGGTAGTTGATTTCCGAACAGGTATGCAAAAAACGGAGGCGCGCAGCCGTTTTTCTGCTATCCTCGAAAAACCTTAGGGGTGGGCGGATTTCGCCTCGCCCCCCCCCCCCCCCCCCCCCCCCCCCCTCCTCCAGGGCGCGTGTTAAAGGAGTGCATGATTCTCCTCCGGACACTTCCAAGCCTTATTATGTATTGCTTCTTTGTTACCCTATGCATACAGCTATATAAAAAAACACCCTCTGCAACTTACATGGCGGAGCTGAGTATTTTACTGGCCGATCCGTTGAGGGTGGGTCCCTTCCTCTCTTGCAGCTCATCATCGGCGGCGGCGCTGACCCGGCGTCCGGCCGGCCGCTGCCCGCCTCCCGTCGCCTTCTTGCGCCCGCCGGACGGCGTGTACTCCTCCTCATCTGACACACTGGCCGCTTTCCTTGGGCGGCCTGTGCGCCGCGCCGACCCACCACTGGGAGGGTTCAGAGGGGGAGAGGCAGACCGCCCAAGCGGAGACGAGGAGCCGGGGCGGGCAGGCGACTCGCTCTTCGACGCAGAGGAGACGGAGGTCTTTTGTGACGCCTTAGTGACAGGAGTCTTTTGTGACGCGTTAGTGACAGGAGTCTTTTGTGACGCGTTAGTGACCGGGGTCTTTAGTGACGCCTTAGTGACAGGAGTCTTTAGTGACGCTTTAGTGACAGGAGTCTTTAGTGACGCTTTAGTGACCGGAGTCTTTTCTGACGACTTTGGGGATAATGGAGTCTTTTCTGACGACTTAGCGGAAGATGGTGTCTTTTCTGAAGATTTAGCGGAAGATGGAGCCTTTTCTGATAATTTGGCAGATGATGGAGTCTTTTGTGACGCCTTAGTGGACGAAGCAACGGAGTTTTTGTGCGGTGCCTTGGTGGAAACGGGGGTCTTTTTAGACACCTTAGCAGCAGCAGGGGCGGGGTCGGCGGGCGAGGCTTTCCGCTGCGCTTTCTTGGCGGTTGCAGCGGCGGCGGCGGCGGGGGCGGGTGGTGAGGGTGAGCGGTCGGCGGCCGGCGAGGGTGAGCGGTCGGCGGCCGGCGGTGAAGCGTCCGGTGCCCTCCCTCGGGAGCCGCGGGACCGTCCCCGGCGGCCACTGTTGCTGTTCTCCTGCTGCTCCTGCGCCGCGATCAGCGCTATCGCCTGCTGGATAAACCTGCCGACAAACAGACCAGGTCACACCCGACATTCCTTATCAGGGTCAGTGCGAACAAATATGCTGCAAAGAGCATGACAGTGCATATTTTGATATTAAACAACACATTCTGAGAAGAGGTAATTCCCAATTCCAAGTTTCAAATGAAAAGCAGGACATGGGAAGAATCGACTAACAAAGAATATGTGAAGGCAAATCTATCTTGATACAATTATATCAAGAAGCGCTACTTTACAAGACAGAACAATGGAGCCTATGCAATCGCAATACATTTGTTTCGCAGGATGCTTAGCAAGCAATACAACCCAAGAACATCATTTAGAAGCTACTGGTTTGCGAATTATACCAACAAAACTACGCGGCATCCACCAAAACAAATGCAAGACGCAACTCCACTTACGCTTCCTCATCGACGTCGGCGGCGTTGCGTCCCTTGGCCCGTCTCGGCCTTTTCGGTATCGGCTGCTCCTTCGTCTCGGGCTCCTCCTGGCGCCGTTTGGCCGCTCTGCCGGTGCCGGCCGGCTGTGCAGTCGACGGTGCCGCCGCCGCATCAGAGGGAGTCTGCCGCGGTGTCCTGGATCTCGGAGTGGAGCGAGCACCAGGCGTGGGCGTCTCAGCAGGCGCGACCTCGGGCGCGACCTCGTCAGGCGCGACCTCGGGCGCTTCAGCAGTAGCAGCACCGACGTCGGCGGCGGCGGCGGAGGAGGCAGGACTTGAATGGGACGTCTTCTTGGCAGGTCGTCCTCGAAGCTTGCTGGCTGAAGCAGCTGGAGAGACAGAGGGAGAATGTGACGTCTTTCTGGCGGGCCGTCCGCGTGGCTTACTGGTCGGTGCAGAAGGTGAAACGGATGGCGAATGAGGTGACTTTCTCGCTGGCCGCCCGCGAGGCTTGCTAGCTTTGACAGGTGAAGTGGATGGCGATGGTGATGCTTTTCTGGCAGATCGTCCACGAGGTTCGCTGGCAGTTGAGACAGAGGGCGAATGTGATGAGGTGCTGGCCGCCGGGTCCCGCTTCTTGCCTGCTGACAGCGCCATGGAGGGAGACTGTGACGCCTTCCTGGGAGCCCGCCCGCGAGGTTTGCTGGCCGGGGCGGCGGGCGACACAGAGGGAGCGGGGGACTCCCGACGGGCCGAGTTGCGCCGCGTCCTTCGTGTGGTGGCGGCCGCAGGTCCGTCCTGGAACGGTTGATCGCTGGACGGCGGCGCCGACACGCCATCCTGCTGTTCTTTCGCCGCAGGCTTTGCGTCCCCGGGACGGTGTGCGTCGGCAGCGCTGCCCGACGACACGGTGGTCTCGCGCTTCACCGGAGGACGCAGCGGTCGCCGGCGGGGACCCATTGTCGGTCAAAAGTGGCTGAAACAACAACGGCTTGCCATTATTGGTCATGATTGTAAATTTGTGTCAATTAATGAGTAAGAATTTTACTTAAGTCATAAAGGTTTCTGGTTATCAGCAGCTATTTATGCATGCAATATTCCAGACAGCTTCAATCTGAATCAATCCAAACTTAACAGCACTTCTGGAATTGAATTTGTTGAATGAAACATCATACAAGTCATATTTTCATTCCTCACTTCAGTGGAATCCTGCATAATCAGGCATTAACACCAACAGACAATGGAACAAAAATGATGTGTTTATTGTTGTTGTGTCTTAGCAGGTTGCTGAATGGACCATACCACATAACAATACGGCTTTGACAAAAATGTATAATTTGAGTTAATACTGTCAGAACTTAGCTGTACATCTTCCTTCAATTTGTGCAACTGAATAATATTTTTTTTATTTAAAAAAAACGCATACTTTGCAGCCCAGCTCAAGCTAAAATATGACCCTCCACTTCTTGACAGGTCACTAGTATTAAATTTCAGCATTAACAACAGCATATGCTCGCTGATGATGATGCCTTCCTAGGGTTCAGAAAATAAATAGCAGTAAGTATAATAGACTGCCATATAGTTTGTGATCAGCAATAACCATTCATTGCATATAAGTTAAGTCAATATTAACACTTCTTTCAAGCTGAGAAAAAGCCACCAGCTGCCTCTGTAAGCTTCAAATATGAGTGCATACCAGCTCAGATGAATATAATGAGATAAAATGAACAATCCTGATTGAAAACCAAACATTATCACACAGTGATTCAGTGACCAAGTTAGGGTTATGCATTGCTCTAGTTGCATAGGTCAAGGGTGAATTACTGTCACTTGCATCATGCAACTTTGCATGAATGTAGAAAGCAAAAGGTAAAGGTAGTCTAGAAGTATCATTGTCATCCCATGTAACAACAACTAGGTTATACAGTGCACACTAACATCACTGCTTGTAATGCCAATGTTCCTTTATAGGGAATCCTTTTCTTACAAAACAAGAATGAGCAAAGGATCAACAAAATTATTTACTGAAATTAAGTGCACATTACTAAAAGGGATATTGCCACCTCCGGAGGATTTATAAAAAGCAACTTAAATGAATGGTGGGGATCAACAATTGTGTATGCTCAAGCTCAGACTTACTCCTGCAGCACCTAAAGTAGGGTATCAGCGATTTATTTATTATTTATTTGACTCCAAAACGTTGGTCCCAGCTGTGCTCAGTACTATATTCATGATGGCCGCTCTCATCTAGTTTGGCTGTAAAATTGGCGCCCGCCCAAAGCCGAAGCGTCCGAATTCGCCGAGACTTCACCTTGAAAAGTCTATCTGTGTTATAAGTTATTGGTCACACATCTCCTACGGCCCCAAAGTCGAGCCATAGCCATTCTAGCTGTTTGATTCATGTTTTATTATAAAAGAGGCCATGGTTGTTGAAAATATAATTAACTGTATACGCATTTTAATTTTAAAGTGCACTGACAGAATGGTGATGTTGAGTTTGCAATATTCAAAAGCAAATCATAGTTTGCAAAGAAGTGATTCTAAATAGTGATGAGGCGACTCAAATTTTACGAATGTGTGCCAATCATGAGTGGTGCAAATGCATTTTTTATCTAATGGGGGAGTTTCGGGAACCAAATTTTGCAGGTGAAATCGGACACGCTTAATCTACCGATACACACTAAAAACTCCATATTGGCCAGCGAGGTGGCGATATCCCTTTAATACCATCTTAGTTCTCAGTAAGATGGTAGAAGAACCAGCAAGAAATGCTCGAAAATTGACCAGACTTTGTCCTACTGTATGACTGATATCCCCTTTATAACAGCGTAAATGAATATGGAATCCTTGGGCGTAGTTGGGGGGCAGTTATTTGCTGTTTTCAGCAATGACTACTTTCCGCCTTCTTTTATATCACCACATACCTCTCCTCATATGCTTTTTTTAAGTTTGTTTCCATTTCTTAGCTGGGAGTGCCGCGACATTTTCTCTTTTGTTCTCTGGTGTTAATGAAAGGTGTCGTGCGTCGTTGGGATCGAGGGTGGGGGCACTCCTGGTCACCTATTAATGGGTGGCGGCTAGAAAAAAAAAAGTATTGGAAAGCTGTGTCAAGCAATTCTGCAAATGTGTGATATTAAGAGCAGTCAAATACTGATTTATGGTGATTTCAACTTTAGAGGAATTGATTGGGAGGACATAGTTGAAGGAAACGATTCTAGCGAACAGGCCAAATTTTATGATGTGTGAGAGAGAGAGATACATTTGTATTTCATTTTCGCTTTACACATCGGACGTACATGTTGCGATTGGCGCACAAGCGCTCACATGCGCTTAAATCAGATGCCGGTCGCTATGTATGCATGTCAGGATGGATTCCTCTACCAACATGTGCAGGAGTTCACCTGATCAAGAGGGACCTTTAAACTTATGGTAGACAAGGGTGACAATCCCAATTGCAATTCTCAGAAGAGGAATTTTCACAAAGGTGATTATGATGATACTAGGCACCTGCTTGGCTCAATCCCCTGGGAAGAACAACTTGGAGGAAAGAATATAGAGGAGGCCTGGAATATTTTCCTCAAACACAACCACCATGTTGTCAGAATGACAGTGCCCTGGTACCAACAAAAAGGTGGAAGAACTAGAAAGAAGTGAATGACCAATAATATAATAAGACTCATACAGAAAAAAGGAAACAGTGTGGAAGACATACAGGAAAAACCAAAAGTCAAAGAGACATTTGAGGTACTACAGAAGAATCCGAAATCAAGTCACAGCAGCAATAAGGAAGGCAAAATATGATTTTGACCACAAGCTTGCCAGTGAAGTAAAAGACAACCCAATAACCTTTTTTACTTATGCTCGCAGTCAGACATCCATTAGGGAAGAAGTGACGCACATAAGGAAGGAGAATGGTGACATGACATCCACACTAGCAGAAACGTGTGAAATAATGAACTGTGTATTCACCAGAACAGGTAACACACAGCCACCAATCTTGACAGCACATCATGTGAACAGCCTACAACATATTGATATAACTGTTGGTGATGTGGAGAGAGTCCTGTCTGGTCTCTGGACACCATCTGCACCTGGGCCAGATGAGGTACATCCCATGATGTTGAAGGAATGTGCAAGCATTCTTTGCTACCCACTGCACAAAATTTGCAGAGATTCACTTAAAGGGAATGTTTCACCTTTGTGTTGGTTTTGAACTGAGATAGACATTATATTTGGCCATTATTCAAATATAGAAAATACTAAGGTCATTTTCCCCAAACTTAGCCGTTTTTAAACAATTTAATTTATCATTTGCAAAATGGGGTCTAGGCTAGTGCTGCCGCTGATTGGCTGACAGCCACGTTGTCAGCCAATCCCACTTTGTCAGCCAATCAGCGGCGGTCTATAGCTCAATAATGACGTCATCATCCCAAATTTAAACCTTAATTTGCATAAAGTTAAGTGACTTTTCGAGAGAAAAAAACATCACAATCGTTTTCAGCAGCACTTACTTCACATTTTGTACCACAACCAGTGTGCATTTGACAACTTTCAGAAAGGTGAAACATTCCCTTTAATACTGGGTTTGTACCAGGAGACTGGAGGAGAGCTAACATCACACCAATCTACAAAAGAAGATAGCAGAGCAGACCCACTGAACTACTGTCCTATTAGCCTGACTTTGGTAATCTGTAAATTACTTGAGAAGTTAAAAAGAGAAAAAATGGTGACTCATCTAGAATATGTCAAACACTTCAGTCAACACCAACATGGCTTTAGAAGCGGTATGTCTTGTTTGACCCAACTTCTGGAATACTTTGCTGACATTGGACATATTTTGGATGAGGGGGACTGTGTTGATGTCGTTTATCTTGACTGCAGAAAGGCATTTGACACTGTTCTGCACAACCATCTCCTGGCCAAAGTTGAGGCAGCGGGAGTTGAAGTGAAGACTTGGATTGTGAGGTTCTTGGAGAACCGTGAACAGAGGAGTCATAAAGGATAGCCACTCAACTTGGAGGAAAGTGGTGTATCCCAAGAAGTGTCCTAGGACCGACTTTATTCCTGATATATGTCAATGATCTACTGGATGATCTGGACTCAAAGGGGAAATTATTTGCAGATGATGCAAAGTTATATAGAAGAATTAAGAGTGCTCAAGACAAGAACCTGTTACAAGATGATTTGAACAAATTGCATATTTGGAGTATGAAATGGCTCTTACAGTTTAACCAAGATAAATGTAAAATCATGCATATTGGGAAGAAAAATCCATCAAGTACTTATAATCTAGGTGGTGCTGTATTGCAGATAACAAAGAAGGGGAAGGACTTGGGTGTGCTGGTGACAAGTGACATGAAGGTAGCTGAACAAGCAGGACGCGCAGCAGCAGCAGCAAATTCAATGCTTGGGATAATTTGTAGGACCTTCACCTGCCTGGATGCACACTCTCCCAGCCCTCTACAAGGCCCTTGTTCGCCCTCGAATGGAGTTTGCAGTACAGGCCTGGTCCCCACAACTAAATAAGGATATAACCAAACTGGAAAGAGTCCAAATGCAGGCAAAAAAACTAATCCCTAACTTAGCACATCTGCCATATGACGACCGACTTGAAAGGCTTTAGCTCACAACATTAGAAGATCAAAGACTCTGAGGAGATATGATAGAAGTCTTCAAAATCCTCAAAGGCCATGATAGAATACAGAACTTCCTTGAACTCGACCAAGCAGCAACCAACCCCAGAACTCGCATACATACTCTGAAATTAAAGAAGCACCAACATAGAACTAAAAAATATTCATGTTTTTCCCAGTACAAGTTGTCAACAAATGGAACTAACTTCCAAACTGGTTAGTGCAAAGTTGCAACATCACAACATTTAAAAACTGTTATGATAAGTTAATTTCCACCTCGCAAGAAGAGGCAGCATCCTATGAGCTATCCTAGCTCCCTTTCCTCTTCCCTTAACTTCTAGGTAAGCAGAACAAAAGTATTAAAATTTATGAAAGAAAAACTTGCAGCCATAAAAACTGATAATTGAAAAAGAACAGGAAACAGCATACAATTAGACATGATTAGATGAGGATGGTTGAACAGAGTTGAAGACTATGGGGCTGTTCCAGCACTCTCAACAGGAATAGGTTTTCATCCTGCCAGTTGAGGCGCGGAGCACAGGAACAGTCAGTGGATATTTCCAATGTAAACAGCATGCACACCACCAATGTGTCAGAACTGTTGTCACTTAACATTAACTTTTCTCCACCAACCTCAACTGCTTGGTGAGCGGTGGAGGTTTTGCTCAACCTGTTGAGGTTGGCAGAGGCTCAACCAAATTTAGTTGAGGTGCTGGATTGACTAGTGGATAAAATGAAGACAAATGAAGCTGCAACCTGGTTGAGGGTGCTGGAACAGCCCCTATCACTACTTTGAAGTATAAGAAATCAAAACTATTGTGCTGCAAAAAAATCATTCAGTGTCAGAGTTGCACACCACTAATAGTTTTTTGTTTGGTTTGGAACAATCTGCCACATTTTTACTTGTACAACAATATTCACTTTACTGTCCTGTTTGCTTGACAAGGCATATAATAAATTCATCACTATACAGTAAATATCAAGGCAGCAACATATGCAATCATTTTATCACACCCACACTCATTGACAAGTGACAACCCACACTGTACTTTTCACTTCCACTGGATCTCAATAGAACATTGACAGACATGACACAACAAATCAATATCAACAAAACTATCACCAACACACATACCTTTTACAACATTACTTAGATAACTGAACTAATGATCCCAATTGCACATTAAAACACTGTGTTCATCACATTACACTTAAAAATTGCAGCCCGAATGACCCCAACATCTCCCTCCCAACTTGCTCGCCAACGCGCGCAGTTCACTTCTGAACGCGATTACAGCACCATCTGTTGGAGGCTCATCCGGGAACTTGACGGTACAAATGTGATGCTTATCGAAGATGCAGTATTTTCGGTTTGGAACAAGCAGCATTGTGCGCAACGAAACCATGGATAATTTTTCCCTTGGCTATTTGTAGATAGATGTCCAATATAAATTTAAATGAAGGCTATATTATTTCAAAACGCTTATCGAATGCTAATGCCAGATGATCAGATTAGAGCCTGCATTTTAACTCGCAAGTCATAAATTAATGAGCTGTGAAAAACGATTTATTGCCTATATTATTGTATGTAGAATTCAAAAACGTTGTTAATGTATCAGTTTTATGTTAAATTCATGTTTATTTAAAGTTAGAGCAAAGACAAACATACAGTTGTCCTTCTTCACCATGATTCAGAAATTAAGTGCATGTTACTTTTTATTGATGGCGCGTCTGCTACAAGAAATGACGCGATCAAAACAAACACATCATTTGCTAGTTGACACACGCTCAGAAGTAAGTACGCTGCGCGAAACAGGGAGCACTGAACAGAGAAGGCACCGGGTAAGTGTGTCAATGTGGTATATGCATTGATTTATATCAATATCAACATTATATCAACAGAATCGGTAGAAACTTAAACCTTCCTAATTCGTCAACTTCATAACTTTAGTTTTTGAGCCATGCTGATGCGCCGTGTCCTCTTGGGACAAAGGCGCCAATTGTAACTCTCTCTCTGTTCTGTTCGCTCTGTTCCAAAGGAAGTTGGGTTGGGTTAAGTTGGGAGAGAATCGCTTAGTTCCCAACCAAAGAAGGCAGCAAGATGGATACGGAAGCGACGCGCTGAAGACGAGATGGACGCTTGAGCCCAGTGCAGTTGCTGGCACTAGTTCCAAAAAATCAATTTATTGATGCATCAATTTTTTGACAAAGTTGGTGGAGCTTGTCATGGGCACAGGCACTGTACTTAAGGATGAAAAATGGATACTATGGCAACATTTTGCTCAAAACACCTAGTCCCCATGGAAAATGGCCAGTCTCCAAAAATAATCACACCATCTGACATGCAACTGTAACTGTTTACTCCATCCACCTCAGTCACAACCCAAACTGTTTACATAAGTTTTTTGTTTTTGTTTCAGGAAATATTGAGACACCATCATGTGGCAATGAATTACAGTGAATATGTTTCCGTCATTTTCTTAGGATAACCTTTTTAAATTTTCAAGTTTATATTTTTGAAGTAAATAGAACTAATTTTGTGATGGTATTACATGAAATTATTATGAAATGTAATTTGTATTAAACAAATATATATATATTCACCTGTGCTTTTACTGCATCAATATTTGGATACAGTAATTTGAATTTGAGTCAAAAAATTGAATCAGGTGAGCCAAGGGATAACAAACAAAAAATAATGCACTTTTAAAGCAATATTGCACCAATTTCTGAGCAAATTATTGAACATATAGGTGGCTGAAACTTGAAGGGAGAAACTTGAACTTGAACTTGAAGGGAGGGAAACTTGAAGGAACATTTTTCCACAAAAATGGAATTAGCACCTAAAATCGATAGATGAGACCAAAATATATTGTAAATTCATTACATTTTGCATATAGCAATTCCTACCAATAGATATTTCAAGTCATAGTTGATAAGCGTTCCACGCTTATAATCAGCAAGTACTTGGTAACAAATTCAGTAAATTAGCCTCCCTATATATATTGTTATTTATCATGAAGGTATGCAATATGTTTCCTGCACTCTATCTTTTGGGAATGTGTGCCAAACTTTTATGAACAATCAACAATCATTTGAAAAAAGTGCATTGAAATCATCAGTTTAACAGTGGCCTTATTTATTTAGTATCAGCAATTTGTTTATAAGTGCCCATTGAACAATGTTGAACAGATTGATGCAAAAGCGCCAGCTGCTGCACTTTCTAATAGTGGAGGGAAAATACCCGGTATTTTCCCTCCACTATTAGAAAGTCACACCGAAATAAATACTGATCATTAATTTTCCCAAACTTCCAACTTTGAATGAGGGAATGATGGTATTTAATTCTTAAATTTAGATCACATCATTTTAATATCATTGCGGTAGCCAAATAAATTGTTGCTAACAAAATCAAAAGGTGATTATCTCCCTTTAATTATGAGCCACAATGCACAGATTCATGTGCCTTTCATCCCATCACTATTATCCAGTGCTTCATAATTGCTGTTTGTAAATTGGTCATTTTCCCCAAACACCATTTCTATTGGGCTGGATCAAAATATTGATGCGTCAAAAATGGGGATGATTTGGGCCTAGTGCCAGCAACTGAGTGAGGCTATTCACCCTAACAGCCCTAACCCAACAAGAACAAGGGAGTTGAGGATGGAGGGAACTGTCAAGCATGAACGTGATCAGACCTCTGTTTTTCAGCTACTATCAACAGTTGAGTCAGAACGAATTTAGCATGAAATTGTTAAACTAGTCAATTCAAATCAATTCAATTTAATATTTATATTGTGGGAACGAAGTTAAATTGATTCTGGTTGCACATGACATTGACATGTAGCAGTATGAGGCCCGCTTGATGCTTGCATGAGGCGGGCCTCATATTTGCCATTTTTTGTTTATGATTGAAATTGATTTGTGCAAGTTAAGAGAATGTGTCTGATTTTGTGTCCCTTGACAGTGTAAATATGGATATACAGAAATTGTGTTTTTTTCAGAGGTTTGTGGCCAACTAACCAGCATGACTATGCAGAATGGAAATGGTGAGTAGAAGAAAGTGAACCATCAACCATATCAGAAAAGTGAGGAACATGATACAAATTAATATTTATGCTTTGCCCAAGGAAGGCTTGTTAAATAGTTGTAGCATGATTTACCTGTGGATTTGAATCATTTTGAATAATATAATAAAATGATAACTATAACTGTATAGGTAGTCAACAAGAGATTGACGACTGCTGAAGATCATTGTTTGATTAATTTGTATCCAAGTTATATATTTGTCCTTTAATGTCTTCTTTATAAATTTAAACATGAAGACATTATGGTTAGTTGTTTTTGAAAATCTTCAACATTTATAAACATTTGAGCTGAGCATCAATGGAGTCATACAAATGAATCATATTAGCACACAAAACATGTGAGTAACTGTGATCAAGGTTTCATGAAGGAAATGTTGGGAAAAGGTTTAAGATTTCATGATTGAAGATTGAAGAAGATGGGCATATCCATAACATTATTCCATTGACCCTGACAATTTGCATTGATAACTGATCAGTGAGGATAATCCAAGTAAAACCAGCTGAAAAAGTGGAAATTAGAGTGGAAAGTGGAGTTGAATAACTGTAGAAGCATGCACCTTTGGGGTATTGATTTCTTTAAAACTTCATTTCATCCTAATTAAAATATTCTGATTTTGAATTATTTTAGGCTGCTGCATTGCAAAACAATTGTATCTTTTTGTATATAAGGGAAGTGGACAAACATTTAAACCATATGTTGATGTGGAATCATATTTTATCTTTAGAACTAGGTAACAGTTTTCATATTACACTTTTGTGTTTGTAATTTTGCATGGATTCTGTACAATGCATGTGTATTGTGTTACACAACATTAATTATCATCTACATGATAGCTATACCATGGTATTTCCATGGTAACTATACAAGTATACAGTAGCCATGCTTAGAGTATCAAGTATCAGTTACCATGCTAGCAGGTGGCCTGCATCAGCTTGATGGTGCATGAATGGTCAATTTTAAAATATAACTATTTAACTGGGATATTTAGACTTGTTAATTTTACAACACCAGTTATTACTTTTGTGTTGGGGAGTTTTTCCACTTCACTGTCCTTCATCTGGGTTTTTGACCAGACTGATGAATAGGGAGTCCAAAAGACAACTTTTTGGCCATGCAAGCTGTCCATAAAAAAAAACGGGGTGCTCCTTAACCCTCGCCCTACGGGGGGCCTGACAGCCCCCTCCCCCTGAGGTTTTTCTTGAATAAATGTTTACACATACGGCGCATCTTGCTGAAATTTTCAGGAGCTTCGTTAACAACAATTATACGTATGCTGTTAAAATTTCTTTGAAATTGATCTAATGGTTTGGGAGATAATGATGTTTTGATGACGTCATGTCTGTGGAAAAATATGAATATTTGAAAAATCGTATAAAACAGAGTTGTATTGCAAATTGCAAACGCAATTCAGCAAAGATAGAAAATTTCATTCTCTTTCAAATAACAATCTCGGATTCCCGAAATTTTGTGTTTTTGACCCCCCCCCCAAAAAAAAAAGAGGAAAAATCACCACAAAATCAAAATTTTCGAAGATGTTAGAAAAACCAGAATATATGTGAGAGAACTGAGTATGTACAATACCCCAACCAAATTTCAAAGCAATATCTCTATTTTTGACTGAGTGATGGCTCGCTAAGTGTTAGGAACTTATGACGTCATTTTTTTCAAATAACTTTGTACTTTTGTTGACAAGATACGAAAACAAAATTACCTTTTCTGTATTTATGAGACAAAACTGGTCTAGAAAAATGCCTTTTTATTTACATTTATCAATTTCTCATTTTAAGGTTTTCTGACAAGAGCAAAATCGCTGTTCTGGACGTGGTCGACCGAGGTCATTCACTTGACCTGAAAGGTCACCCGTTGACCTGGAACCTAAAAATAGCACACTGTTAGGTTCCTCTCATGACGGGCAACATGCTGGTTCTTACCGCATTGCTCTACGTCGCTTGGTTTGAAAGTTACCAGGGGGCCTGTCAGCCCCCCCCCCCCCCCCCGTAGGGCGAAGGTGAAAAAAGCTCCCGTAGGGCGAGGGTTACTGCAAAAAAAATACACTGGCCAAATTTGGTAATACCTCCTTTGAGTTTTGCTCCCCTCCCCCTCCCCCTCTCCCCCTCTGCCCCTCAAAGGTCAGTGACCCATAGAGTGAAGTATCGAATTCGTCGCACAGAGCTCGACGTGCGATCATTCGAAAGCTTTCGTCGAGTAGAATATACTTTTATTCAGTCAAAATAGTTAGTAGCTTTAACAGTTTTCGTTCTAGGTGATCATAACATCTACTAGAACTAGGGTTCGGTTAACTTGTCATCAGCGCAAGCTAGTTCATCGGGCTCTAATGCATCCACAATGCATAATTGGCAGAGATGCCTTATTGCTAATAGCAAAATGCTGTTCCCGGGCATTACACTTTGAACGCCCCAGCTAAGTTCCATTCGGGGAACAAGTGAGGTTCGGAACAATCGAAGCATACATTGAGCTGGACACAAATCGCGGCTCAACTGCTCCGTCAACTACGAGTCCGTTTTACATCTTCAAAAGGCTGACAAACCACTCCCTGTCTTCAAATTCAGTTCTCTCCCTGACCACATCGTAGTCTCACATTGTGCCATACAAACCCAAAGCCTCGCCCACATCATGTTTCCGCTCGGTCAGTGCTACAATCCGATGGGAACTCGCCACTGTGAAGATACGGCCTCGGACACTGACGTCCCGGGCCGGGTCTGCACAATCGGTGATGTATTTGATGTGTACGCTATGCTGCGTCGCTTACGACAGCTAACTGCATCTCACCACATTTGCGATCCTCCCATATTTGTCATTATCTGACCGCTGGCTGGCTGGCTGGGGTGGCCGCATGACCTCTGCCGTCCAACAGGCTGAACGGCAGCCACGGGCACGGCGTCAGCGTATGTGAATCGCACAGGAGCGCCGACTGCGGGGAAGTTCGACTTCCTAGGTGAAAATGCCTCCGTTCGGGCCGGAGCCAAGAGAATCTGCAACATCGAGAGCTTATCTTCCACAGGGACTGCGGGATCGAACTGGCCAACCACGTTTCCTTGACTACAAATGTTCTGTCTTGTAGCTTGTGTCATGCCATTTCTGGTTTTTGATCCTCGCGCGCCTCCATCTGCTTCCACAACAGCAGGTCCAACTGAGGGGTAACTTCTGCCAGACTGGTCTGGAGGAAGAAGGCCTGGAGCCTGGCCTGACAGCAGCCACATCTCATCTGAATCTGCTGTTGTGGGAGCAGATGAAGGCGTGTGAGGATCAAAACCCGGACATGACACGGGCTACAAGGAGAACATTTGTAGTCAAGGAAACGTGGTTGGCCAGTTCGATCCCGCAGTCCCTGTGGAAGATAAGCTCTCGATGTTGCAGATTCTCTTGGCTCCGGCCCGAACGGAGGCATTTTCACCTAGAAAGTCGAACTTCCCCGCAGTCGGCGCTCCTGTGCGATTCACATACGCTGACGCCGTGCCCGTGGCTGCCGTTCAGCCTGTTGGACGGCAGAGGTCATGCGACCACCCCAGCCAGCCAGCCAGCGGTCAGATAATGAAAAATATGGGAGGATCGCAAATGTGGTGTGATGTAGTTAGCTGTCGTAAGCGACGCAGCATAGCGTACACATCAAATAAATCACCGATTGTGCAGACCCGGCCCGGGACGTCAGTGTCCGAGGCCGTATCTTCACAGTGGCGAGTTCCCATCGGATTGTAGCACTGACCGAGCGGAAACATGATGTGGGCGAGGCTTTGGGTTTGTATGGCACAATGTGAGACTACGATGTGGTCAGGGAGAGAACTGAATTTGAAGACAGGGAGTGGTTTGTCAGCCTTTTGAAGATGTAAAACGGACTCGTAGTTGACGGAGCAGTTGAGCCGCGATTTGTGTCCAGCTCAATGTATGCTTCGATTGTTCCGAACCTCACTTGTTCCCCGAATGGAACTTAGCTGGGGCGTTCAAAGTGCATAATATTAATGCCCGGAAACAGCATTTTGCTATTAGCAATAAGGCATCTCTGCCAATTATGCATTGTGGATGCATTAGAGCCCGATGAACTAGCTTGCGCTGATGACAAGTTAACCGAAACCCTAGTTCTAGTAGATGTTATGATCACCTAGAACGAAAACTGTTAAAGATAGAGCATTTTGACTGAAGAAAAGTTTGTTTTACTCGACGAAAGCTGTCGAATGAGCAAACGCCGAGCTCTGCACGACGAATTCGATTTTTGACCCTATGGGTCACTGACCTTTGAGGGGTGTACCAAAATTTCAAAGGAGGGTTACCAAATTTGGCCAGCGTATGTTTTGTTTAAATGAGCACCCCGTTTGTGATGGACAGCTTGTACGGTCAAAAAGAGCTGTTTGGGGGGGGGGGGGGCACCCTACTGATGAATGACAATGATCATTGTCAATTCACCCACATGACGCACACGGCCACTCACAGGCTGCTTTCTGTGGTCAGAGGGAGGAGGCGCCTGGCCAGCCGGGACGCAGGCCGCCTGCTGGCCGGGCTCTTCTCACGGTGCCATCCAGCAGACGCCCAGTAACGAGGAGTGTGGCATCCGCGAGGTCTGGGCTTACAACCTGGACCGAGAGTTCGACAATATCAGGAAGGTGGCACAGACGTACAAGTATGTTGCCATGGTGAGTTGGAGAGGGACGGGCGGGAGATATATTATGCACGTGACAGGCGTCACGGCTGTTTGAGATGGTTCTTAGTGTGAGATGGCTCGTTGATCGATATTTGGGTAGCGGTCGGCGACTAATTATGTCGATGAAAAGTGCGGCAGTCTGTATATTTTATACTTCCTTACAACATAGCCTTGTGAAATATATCGTTGTGATCCTGGTTCGTGGTCTTACTTTCAGTCCTTTGACGACGACCACATATGAAGGTTTCACGATTGTTTTTCGGCGTGATCCCTCCAACTCGCTGTGAACCATTTTTCCCATCTCTGAACAATATGTCCCTATATGTGCCAATGAGTTGATGGATCAGTGAGCCTGACAGTATCGCCTGGCATGTGTGACCTATGTGCTGACAGAGCGCGCGGTCATGTGCTGACAGAGCGCGAGGTCATGTGCTCGCAGAACAGGCCTGTATCTGACGGTGTCTGTTCACTCAGGACACGGAGTTTCCGGGTGTGGTGGCGCGGCCGATCGGGGAGTTCCGCAGCGCACAGGACTACGAGTACCAGCTGCGCCGCTGTAACGTCGACCACCTGAAGATGATCCAGCTGGGCGTCACCTTCTTCGACGAGCAGGGCCGCACGCCGCAGCCCATCACCACCTGGCAGTTCAACTTCAAGTTCAACCTCGTGTGAGTGTCAGCGGCGGAAGTGGCGTGTAAGTTATGCAACAGTGGCTGTTCGTCCTCATCTCTCGTTCTGATTGGTGTGTTTGTAAATGGTTAACAGAAAGCAGATCACGTTTACTTGATTTCATTTTTCTGGAAATGCACACCAGTTTTTTTTGTATATGATGGTTTTGGAAAAAGTAGCATTTCACATTCAGACATTCAGTTGAAATATAATGCGCAGGTTTCATTGTTAGTGGCGCTTCGATACCATGTTGAGACTTCGTGACTGGGTCGTTGGTGTGTTAGCGTCTCACAGCTACACTGTGTCTTCAGTGAGGACATGTACGCCCAGGAGAGTATCGACCTGCTGCAGAAGTCTGGCATCCAGTTCCCGGTGCACGACGACGAGGGCATCGAGCCGTTTGAGTTCGCCGAGCTCATCACCACCTCCGGCGTGGTGCTGATGGACGACGTCAAGTGGATCTCCTTCCACAGGTGGGCGCACTGGACCGTGCCAGAACGTCTCGGAGATTGCGCATACAGGGAAATTAGGTTTTGTGTTGGGTTTAAGGCGTGTCGATTGCTACAATGATGTGGCGTTCGTTAAGACAATACGCTGTGGGTGCATACAGTTTGTGTTACTGCCTTGTGTACAAGGCTATTCAATATTCATGTCGCAGCAAATGGCGTTTAGCAACATCAGGCTTACTTCCCACTATTGCAGTGGTTACGACTTTGGATACCTTCTGAAGATACTGACGAATCAGAACCTGCCCAAAGAAGAGTCCGAGTTCTTCGAACTGCTGCGGATGTATTTTCCAACGATGTACGACGTCAAATATTTAATGAAGTCCTGCAAAAACCTCAAAGGTGGCCTACAGGAGGTGAGTTGTCAGTCGTCTGTCCCAGGTATCTTAGCTAGGCCTACAAGAGGTGAGTTGTCAGTCGTCTGTCCCAGGCATCTTAGCTAGACCTACAAGAGGTGAGTTGTCAGTCTTTTGTCTATCCCAGGTAGCTTAGCTAGGCCTACAAGAGGTGAGTTGTCAGTCTTTTGTCTATCCCAGGCATATTAGCTATTGTACGCGGTACTAGGCACCAGGTTCTGACATGTGCTCTACGATTGCAGCTGGCGGAACAGCTGGAGCTGGAGCGGGTGGGGCCGCAGCACCAGGCCGGCAGCGACAGTCTACTCACAGGAGCCGCCTTCTTCAAGATGAGGGAGGTGAGAGCAGTGCACATGACACGTCCCCGGGCCTCTGGCCGGTATTGTGACACGGTGCTGGACTGTGGGAGTATGAGAGGCTCAGTATCACGCTGGACTGTGAGATTACGAGAGCCTCAGTATCACGCTGGACTGTGAGATTATGAGAGCCTCAGTATCACGCTTGACTGTGAGATTATGAGAGGCTCAGTATCACGCTGGACTGTGAGACTATGAGAAGCTCAGTATCACGCTGGACTGTGGGAGTATGAGAAGCTCAGTATCACGCTGGACTGTGAGACTATGAGAAGCTCAATATCACGCTGGACTGTGAGATTATGAGAAGCTCAGTATCACGCTGGACTGTGAGATTATGAGAGGCTCAGTATCACGCTGGACTGTGAGATTATGAGAAGCTCAGTATCACGCTGGACTGTGATATTATGAGAAGCTCAGTATCACGCTGGACTGTGGGAGTATGAGAGGCTCAGTATCACGCTGGAGTGTGATATTATGAGAGGCTCAATATCACGCTGGACTGTGGGAGTATGAGAGGCTCAGTATCACGCTGGACTGTGGGAGTATGAGAGGCTCAGTATCACGCTGGACTGTGGGAGTATGAGAAGCTCAGTATCATGCTGGGCTGTGAGATTACGAGAAGCTCAGTATCACGCTGGACTGTGAGATTATGAGAAGCTCAGTATCACGCTGGACTGTGAGATTATGAGAAGCTCAGTATCACGCTGGCCTGTGAGATTATGAGAGGCTCAGTATCACGCTGGACTGTGAGATTACGAGATCCTCAGTATCACGCTGGACTGTGAGATTATGAGAAGCTCAGTATCACGCTGGACTGTGAGATTATGAGAAGCTCAGTATCACGCTGGACTGTGAGATTATGAGAGGCTCAGTATCACGCTGGACTGTGAGATTATGAGAGGCTCAGTATCACGCTGGACTGTGAGATTATGAGAGGCTCAGTATCACGCTGGACTGTGATATTATGAGAGGCTCAGTATCACGCTGGACTGTGATATTATGAGAAGCTCAGTATCACGCTGGACTGTGGGAGTATGAGAGGCTCAGTATCACGCTGGACTGTGATATTATGAGAAGCTCAGTATCACGCTGGACTGTGGGAGTGTGAGAGGCTCAGTATCACGCTGGACTGTGATATTATGAGAAGCTCAGTATCACGCTGGACTGTGAGATTATGGGAGGCTCAGTATCACGCTGGACTGTGATATTATGAGAGGCTCAGTATCACGCTGGACTGTGAGATTATGAGAGGCTCAGTATCACGCTGGACTGTGAGATTATGAGAAGCTCAGTATCACGCTGGCCTGTGAGATTATGAGAGGCTCAGTATCACGCTGAACTGTGAGATTATGAGAGGCTCAGTATCACGCTGGACTGTGATATTATGAGAGGCTCAGTATCACGCTGGACTGTGAGAGTATGAGAGGCTCAGTATCACGCTGGACTGTGAGATTATGAGAAGCTCAGTGTCACGCTGGACTGTGGGAGTATGAGAAGCTCAGTATCACGCTGGACTGTGGGAGTATGAGAAGCTCAGTATCACGCTGGACTGTGAGATTATGAGAAGCTCAGTATCACGCTGGACTGTGAGATTATGAGAGACTCAGTATCACGCGTGCTGGCTTTGGTCGTCTTAACAGGCGTCTAGTAGTAAACATTGGATTTGCCGTGGTGTTTGTCGCGTTATATCACCTACTTATGGTCCTTTGAAATGAGGCACAGCAGCTTTTGTGCCATGCAGATACCAACCCACGCCTGTGTTATGTTAATATGTGTGGGAATAACCAACCCACGCCTGCGTTATGTTAATATGTGTGGGAATAACCAACACACGCCTGCGTTATGTTAATATGTGTGGGAATAACCAACCCACGCCTGCGTTATGTTAATATGTGTGGGAATAACCAACCCACGCCTGCGTTATGTTAATATGTGTGGGAATAACCAACCCACGCCTGCGTTATGTTAATATGTGTGGGAATAACCAACACACGCCTGCGTTATGTTAATATGTGTGGGAATAACCAACCCACGCCTGCGTTATGTTAATATGTGTGGGAATAACCAACCCACGCCTGCGTTATGTTAATATGTGTGGGAATAACCAACACACGCCTGCGTTATGTTAATATGTGTGGGAATAACCAACCCACGCCTGCGTTATGTTAATATGTGTGGGAATAACCAACCCACGCCTGCGTTATGTTAATATGTGTGGGAATAACCAACCCACGCCTGCGTTATGTTAATATGTGTGGGAATAACCAACCCACGCCTGCGTTATGTTAATATGTGTGGGAATAACCAACACACGCCTGCGTTATGTTAATATGTGTGGGAATAACCAACCCACGCCTGCGTTATGTTAATATGTGTGGGAATAACCAGCCCACGGCTGTGTTATGTTAATATGTGTGGGAATAACCAGCCCACGGCTGTGCTATGTTAATATGTGTGGGAATAACCAACCCACGCCTGCGTTATGTTAATATGTGTGGGAATAACCAACCCACGCCTGCGTTATGTTAATATGTGTGGGAATAACCAACACACGCCTGCGTTATGTTAATATGTGTGGGAATAACCAACCCACGCCTGCGTTATGTTAATATGTGTGGGAATAACCAACCCACGCCTGCGTTATGTTAATATGTGTGGGAATAACCAACACACGCCTGCGTTATGTTAATATGTGTGGGAATAACCAACCCACGCCTGCGTTATGTTAATATATGTGGGAATAACCAACCCACGCCTGCGTTATGTTAATATGTGTGGGAATAACCAACCCACGGCTGCGTTATGTTAATATGTGTGGGAATAACCAACCCACGCCTGCGTTATGTTAATATGTGTGGGAATAACCAACACACGCCTGCGCTATGTTAATATGTGTGGGAATAACCAACCCACGCCTGCGTTATGTTAATATGTGTGGGAATAACCAACACACGCCTGCGTTATGTTAATATGTGTGGGAATAACCAGCCCACGGCTGTGCTATGTTAATATGTGTGGGAATAACCAACCCACGCCTGCGTTATGTTAATATGTGTGGGAATAACCAACACACGCCTGTGTTATGTTAATATGTGTGGGAATAACCAACCCACGCCTGCGTTATGTTAAAATGTGTGGGAATAACCAACCCACGGCTGTGCTATGTTAATATGTGTGGGAATAACCAACCCACGCCTGCGTTATGTTAATATGTGTGGGAATAACCAACCCACGCCTGCGTTATGTTAATATGTGTGGGAATAACCAACCCACGCCTGCGTTATGTTAATATGTGTGGGAATAACCAACACACGCCTGCGTTATGTTAATATGTGTGGGAATAACCAACCCACGCCTGCGTTATGTTAATATGTGTGGGAATAACCAACACACGCCTGCGTTATGTTATATGTGTGGGAATAACCAACACACGCCTGCGTTATGTTAATATGTGTGGGAATAACCAACACACGCCTGCGTTATGTTAAAATGTGTGGGAATAACCAACACACGCCTGCGTTATGTTAATATGTGTGGGAATAACCTGACCAGCTTCGCCTTCTGAGTTCTGATCCAGCGTGCGTCTCCGTCTGTCGGCAGATGTTCTTTGAAGACAACATTGACGACGCCAAGTACGGCGGTCACCTGTACGGTCTGGGTACGCCGTACCAGGTGAACGGCGGAGGGTCGCAGGAGTCAGCCGGCGACCCGGCCACCACCTCCGGCTAGCGGCGCTCCGATCTAGGTGAGAGGATGTTCTGACCGGGGCTGGGCGGGGAGAGGGAGGATGACCTGACCGGGGCGGGGAGAGGGAGGGTGACCTGACCGGGGCTGGGCGGGGAGAGGGAGGGTGACCTGACCGGGGCTGGGCGGGGAGAGGGAGGGTGGCCTGACCGGGGCGGGGAGAGGGAGGGTGACCTGACCGGGGCTGGGAGAGGGAGGGTGGCCTGACCGGGGCGGGGAGAGGGAGCGTGACCTGACCGGGGCTGGGCGGGGAGCGGGAGGATGTTCTGACCGGGGCTGGGCGGGGAGAGGGTGGGTGTTCTGACCGGGGCGGGGAGAGGGAGGGTGAGCTGACCGGGGCTGGGCGGGGAGAGGGAGAGTGACCTGACCGGGGCTGGGCGGGGAGCGGGAGGATGTTCTGACCGGGGCTGGGCGGGGAGAGGGAGGGTGACCTGACTGGGGCTGAGCGGGGAGAGGGAGGATGACCTGACCGGGGCGGGGAGAGGGAGGGTGACCTGACCGGGGCTGGGAGAGGGAGGGTGACCTGACCGGGGCTGGGAGAGGGAGGGTGGCCTGACCGGGGCGGGGAGAGGGAGCGTGACCTGACCGGGGCTGGGCGGGGAGCGGGAGGATGTTCTGACCGGGGCTGGGCGGGGAGAGGGAGGGTGTTCTGACCGGGGCGGGGAGAGGGAGGGTGAGCTGACCGGGGCTGGGCGGGGAGAGGGTGGGTGTTCTGACCGGGGCGGGGAGAGGGAGGGTGAGCTGACCGGGGCTGGGCGGGGAGAGGGAGGGTGACCTGACCGGGGCTGGGCGGGGAGCGGGAGGATGTTCTGACCGGGGCGGGGAGAGGGAGGGTGGCCTGACCGGGGCTGGGCGGGGAGCGGGAGGATGTTCTGACCGGGGCTGGGCGGGGAGAGGGAGGGTGACCTGACCGGGGCTGGGCGGGGAGAGGGAGGATGACCTGACCGGGGCTGGGCGGGGAGAGGGAGGGTGGCCTGACCGGGGCGGGGAGAGGGAGGGTGAGCTGACCGGGGCTGGGCGGGGAGAGGGAGGGTGACCTGACCGGGGCTGGGAGAGGGAGGGTGGCCTGACCGGGGCGGGGAGAGGGAGCGTGACCTGACCGGGGCTGGGCGGGGAGCGGGAGGATGTTCTGACCGGGGCTGGGCGGGGAGAGGGAGGGTGTTCTGACCGGGGCTGGGCGGGGAGAGGGAGGGTGTTCTGACCGGGGCGGGGAGAGGGAGGATGAGCTGACCGGGGCTGGGCGGGGAGAGGGTGGGTGTTCTGACCGGGGCGGGGAGAGGGAGGGTGAGCTGACCGGGGCTGGGCGGGGAGAGGGAGGGTGACCTGACCGGGGCTGGGCGGGGAGCGGGAGGATGTTCTGACCGGGGCTGGGCGGGGAGAGGGAGGGTGACCTGACCGGGGCTGGGCGGGGAGAGGGAGGATGACCTGACCGGGGCTGGGCGTGGAGAGGGAGGGTGGCCTGACCGGGGCGGGGAGAGGGAGGGTGAGCTGACCGGGGCTGGGCGGGGAGAGGGAGGGTGGCCGGGGCGGGGAGAGGGAGCGTGACCTGACCGGGGCTGGGCGGGGAGCGGGAGGATGTTCTGACCGGGGCTGGGCGGGGAGCGGGAGGATGTTCTGACCGGGGCTGGGCGGGGAGAGGGAGGGTGTTCTGACCGGGGCGGGGAGAGGGAGGGTGAGCTGACCGGGGCTGGGCGGGGAGAGGGTGGGTGTTCTGACCGGGGCGGGGAGAGGGAGGGTGAGCTGACCGGGGCTGGGCGGGGAGAGGGAGGGTGACCTGACCGGGGCTGGGCGGGGAGCGGGAGGATGTTCTGACCGGGGCTGGGCGGGGAGAGGGAGGGTGACCTGACCGGGGCTGGGCGGGGAGAGGGAGGATGACCTGACCGGGGTTGGGCGGGGAGAGGGAGGGTGGCCTGACCGGGGCGGGGAGAGGGAGGTTGAGCTGACCGGGGCTGGGCGGGGAGAGGGAGGGTGGCCTGACCGGGGCGGGGAGAGGGAGCGTGACCTGACCGGGGCTGGGCGGGGAGCGGGAGGATGTTCTGACCGGGGCTGGGCGGGGAGAGGGAGGGTGTTCTGACCGGGGCGGGGAGAGGGAGGGTGAGCTGACCGGGGCTGGGCGGGGAGAGGGTGGGTGTTCTGACCGGGGCGGGGAGAGGGAGGGTGAGCTGACCGGGGCTGGGCGGGGAGAGGGAGGGTGACCTGACCGGGGCTGGGCGGGGAGAGGGAGGATGACCTGACCGGGGCTGGGCGTGGAGAGGGAGGGTGGCCTGACCGGGGCGGGGAGATGGAGGGTGAGCTGACCGGGGCTGGAAGGGGAGAGGGAGGGTGGCCGGGGCGGGGAGAGGGAGCGTGACCTGACCGGGGCTGGGCGGGGAGCGGGAGGATGTTCTGACCGGGGCTGGGCGGGGAGCGGGAGGATGTTCTGACCGGGGCTGGGCGGGGAGAGGGAGGGTGTTCTGACCGGGGCGGGGAGAGGGAGGGTGAGCTGACCGGGGCTGGGCGGGGAGAGGGTGGGTGTTCTGACCGGGGCGGGGAGAGGGAGGGTGAGCTGACCGGGGCTGGGCGGGGAGAGGGAGGGTGACCTGACCGGGGCTGGGCGGGGAGCGGGAGGATGTTCTGACCGGGGCTGGGCGGGGAGAGGGAGGGTGACCTGACCGGGGCTGGGCGGGGAGAGGGAGGATGACCTGACCGGGGTTGGGCGGGGAGAGGGAGGGTGGCCTGACCGGGGCGGGGAGAGGGAGGTTGAGCTGACCGGGGCTGGGCGGGGAGAGGGAGGGTGGCCTGACCGGGGCGGGGAGAGGGAGGGTGGCCTGACCGGGGCGGGGAGAGGGAGGGTGGCCTGACTGGGGCGGGGAGAGGGAGGGTGACCTGACCGGGGCTGGGCGGGGAGAGGGAGGATGACCTGACCGGGGCTGGGCGGGGAGAGGGAGGGTGGCCTGACCGGGGCGGGGAGAGGGAGGATGTTCTGACCGGGGCTGGGCGGGGAGAGGGAGGGTGACCTGACCGGGGCTGGGCGGGGAGAGGGAGGATGACCTGACCGGGGCTGGGCGGGGAGAGGGAGGGTGGCCTGACCGGGGCGGGGAGAGGGAGGGTGAGCTGACCGGGGCTGGGCGGGGAGAGGGAGGGTGACCTGACCGGGGCTGGGCGGGGAGCGGGAGGATGTTCTGACCGGGGCTGGGCGGGGAGAGGGAGGGTGACCTGACCGGGGCTGGGCGGGGAGAGGGAGGATGACCTGACCGGGGCTGGGCGGGGAGAGTGAGGGTGGCCTGACCGGGGCGGGGAGAGGGAGGGTGACCTGACCGGGGCTGGGAGAGGGAGGGTGGCCTGACCGGGGCGGGGAGAGGGAGCGTGACCTGACCGGGGCTGGGCGGGGAGCGGGAGGATGTTCTGACCGGGGCTGGGCGGGGAGAGGGTGGGTGTTCTGACCGGGGCGGGGAGAGGGAGGGTGAGCTGACCGGGGCTGGGCGGGGAGAGGGAGAGTGACCTGACCGGGGCTGGGCGGGGAGAGGGAGGATGATCTGACCGGGGCGGGGAGAGGGAGGGTGACCTGACCGGGGCTGGGAGAGGGAGGGTGACCTGACCGGGGCTGGGAGAGGGAGGGTGGCCTGACCGGGGCGGGGAGAGGGAGCGTGACCTGACCGGGGCTGGGCGGGGAGCGGGAGGATGTTCTGACCGGGGCTGGGCGGGGAGAGGGTGGGTGTTCTGACCGGGGCGGGGAGAGGGAGGGTGAGCTGACCGGGGCTGGGCGGGGAGAGGGAGGGTGACCTGACCGGGGCTGGGCGGGGAGCGGGAGGATATTCTGACCGGGGCGGGGAGAGGGAGGGTGACCGGGGCTGGGCGGGGAGCGGGAGGATGTTCTGACCGGGGCTGGGCGGGGAGAGGGAGGGTGACCTGACCGGGGCTGGGCGGGGAGAGGGAAGATGACCTGACCGGGGCTGGGCGGGGAGAGGGAGGGTGGCCTGACCGGGGCGGGGAGAGGGAGGGTGAGCTGACCGGGGCTGGGCGGGGAGAGGGAGGGTGACCTGACCGGGGCTGGGCGGGGAGAGGGAGGATGACCTGACCGGGGCGGGGAGAGGGAGGGTGACCTGACCGGGGCTGGGAGAGGGAGGGTGACCTGACCGGGGCTGGGAGAGGGAGGGTGGCCTGACCGGGGCGGGGAGAGGGAGCGTGACCTGACCGGGGCTGGGCGGGAGCGGGAGGATGTTCTGACCGGGGCTGGGCGGGGAGAGGGAGGGTGTTCTGACCGGGGCTGGGCGGGGAGAGGGAGGGTGTTCTGACCGGGGCGGGGAGAGGGAGGATGAGCTGACCGGGGCTGGGCGGGGAGAGGGTGGGTGTTCTGACCGGGGCGGGGAGAGGGAGGGTGAGCTGACCGGGGCTGGGCGGGGAGAGGGAGGGTGACCTGACCGGGGCTGGGCGGGGAGCGGGAGGATGTTCTGACCGGGGCTGGACGGGGAGAGGGAGGGTGACCTGACCGGGGCTGGGCGGGGAGAGGGAGGATGACCTGACCGGGGCTGGGCGTGGAGAGGGAGGGTGGCCTGACCGGGGCGGGGAGAGGGAGGGTGAGCTGACCGGGGCTGGGCGGGGAGAGGGAGGGTGGCCGGGGCGGGGAGAGGGAGCGTGACCTGACCGGGGCTGGGCGGGGAGCGGGAGGATGTTCTGACCGGGGCTGGGCCGGGAGCGGGAGGATGTTCTGACCGGGGCTGGGCGGGGAGAGGGAGGGTGTTCTGACCGGGGCGGGGAGAGGGAGGGTGAGCTGACCGGGGCTGGGCGGGGAGAGGGTGGGTGTTCTGACCGGGGCGGGGAGAGGGAGGGTGAGCTGACCGGGGCTGGGCGGGGAGAGGGAGGGTGACCTGACCGGGGCTGGGCGGGGAGCGGGAGGATGTTCTGACCGGGGCTGGGCGGGGAGAGGGAGGGTGACCTGACCGGGGCTGGGCGGGGAGAGGGAGGATGACCTGACCGGGGTTGGGCGGGGAGAGGGAGGGTGGCCTGACCGGGGCGGGGAGAGGGAGGGTGAGCTGACCGGGGCTGGGCGGGGAGAGGGAGGGTGGCCTGACCGGGGCGGGGAGAGGGAGGGTGGCCTGACCGGGGCGGGGAGAGGGAGGCTGGCCTGACTGGGGCGGGGAGAGGGAGGGTGACCTGACCGGGGCTGGGCGGGGA
This sequence comes from Chirona hameri, assembly GCA_036785665.1. Classification (NCBI taxonomy): domain Eukaryota; kingdom Metazoa; phylum Arthropoda; class Thecostraca; order Balanomorpha; family Balanidae; genus Chirona; species Chirona hameri. Next base: position 39,726 of record JAXIVJ010005942.1, read on the forward strand.
GAGGGAGGATGACCTGACCGGGGCTGGGCGGGGAGAGGGAGGGTGGCCTGACCGGGGCGGGGAGAGGGAGGATGTTCTGACCGGGGCTGGGCGGGGAGAGGGAGGGTGACCTGACCGGGGCTGGGCGGGGAGAGGGAGGATGACCTGACCGGGGCTGGGCGGGGAGAGGGAGGGTGGCCTGACCGGGGCGGGGAGAGGGAGGGTGAGCTGACCGGGGCTGGGCGGGGAGAGGGAGGATGACCTGACCGGGGCTGGGCGGGGAGCGGGAGGATGTTCTGACCGGGGCTGGGCGGGGAGAGGGAGGGTGACCTGACCGGGGCTGGGCGGGGAGAGGGAGGATGACCTGACCGGGGCTGGGCGGGGAGAGTGAGGGTGGCCTGACCGGGGCGGGGAGAGGGAGGGTGACCTGACCGGGGCTGGGAGAGGGAGGGTGGCCTGACCGGGGCGGGGAGAGGGAGCGTGACCTGACCGGGGCTGGGCGGGGAGCGGGAGGATGTTCTGACCGGGGCTGGGCGGGGAGAGGGTGGGTGTTCTGACCGGGGCGGGGAGAGGGAGGGTGAGCTGACCGGGGCTGGGCGGGGAGAGGGAGAGTGACCTGACCGGGGCTGGGCGGGGAGAGGGAGGATGACCTGACCGGGGCGGGGAGAGGGAGGGTGACCTGACCGGGGCTGGGAGAGGGAGGGTGACCTGACCGGGGCTGGAAGAGGGAGGGTGGCCTGACCGGGGCGGGGAGAGGGAGCGTGACCTGACCGGGGCTGGGCGGGGAGCGGGAGGATGTTCTGACCGGGGCTGGGCGGGGAGAGGGTGGGTGTTCTGACCGGGGCGGGGAGAGGGAGGGTGAGCTGACCGGGGCTGGGCGGGGAGAGGGAGAGTGACCTGACCGGGGCTGGGCGGGGAGCGGGAGGATGTTCTGACCGGGGCTGGGCGGGGAGAGGGAGGGTGACCTGACTGGGGCTGGGCGGGGAGAGGGAGGATGACCTGACCGGGGCGGGGAGAGGGAGGGTGACCTGACCGGGGCTGGGAGAGGGAGGGTGACCTGACCGGGGCTGGGAGAGGGAGGGTGGCCTGACCGGGGCGGGGAGAGGGAGCGTGACCTGACCGGGGCTGGGCGGGGAGCGGGAGGATGTTCTGACCGGGGCTGGGCGGGGAGAGGGAGGGTGTTCTGACCGGGGCGGGGAGAGGGAGGGTGAGCTGACCGGGGCTGGGCGGGGAGAGGGTGGGTGTTCTGACCGGGGCGGGGAGAGGGAGGGTGAGCTGACCGGGGCTGGGCGGGGAGAGGGAGGGTGACCTGACCGGGGCTGGGCGGGGAGCGGAAGGATGTTCTGACCGGGGCGGGGAGAGGGAGGGTGGCCTGACCGGGGCTGGGCGGGGAGCGGGAGGATGTTCTGACCGGGGCTGGGCGGGGAGAGGGAGGGTGACCTGACCGGGGCTGGGCGGGGAGAGGGAGGATGACCTGACCGGGGCTGGGCGGGGAGAGGGAGGGTGGCCTGACCGGGGCGGGGAGAGGGAGGGTGAGCTGACCGGGGCTGGGCGGGGAGAGGGAGGGTGACCTGACCGGGGCTGGGCGGGGAGAGGGAGGATGACCTGACCGGGGCGGGGAGAGGGAGGGTGACCTGACCGGGGCTGGGAGAGGGAGGGTGACCTGACCGGGGCTGGGAGAGGGAGGGTGGCCTGACCGGGGCGGGGAGAGGGAGCGTGACCTGACCGGGGCTGGGCGGGGAGCGGGAGGATGTTCTGACCGGGGCTGGGCGGGGAGAGGGAGGGTGTTCTGACCGGGGCTGGGCGGGGAGAGGGAGGGTGTTCTGACCGGGGCGGGGAGAGGGAGGATGAGCTGACCGGGGCTGGGCGGGGAGAGGGTGGGTGTTCTGACCGGGGCGGGGAGAGGGAGGGTGAGCTGACCGGGGCTGGGCGGGGAGAGGGAGGGTGACCTGACCGGGGCTGGGCGGGGAGCGGGAGGATGTTCTGACCGGGGCTGGGCGGGGAGAGGGAGGGTGACCTGACCGGGGCTGGGCGGGGAGAGGGAGGATGACCTGACCGGGGCTGGGCGTGGAGAGGGAGGGTGGCCTGACCGGGGCGGGGAGAGGGAGGGTGAGCTGACCGGGGCTGGGCGGGGAGAGGGAGGGTGGCCGGGGCGGGGAGAGGGAGCGTGACCTGACCGGGGCTGGGCGGGGAGCGGGAGGATGTTCTGACCGGGGCTGGGCGGGGAGCGGGAGGATGTTCTGACCGGGGCTGGGCGGGGAGAGGGAGGGTGTTCTGACCGGGGCGGGGAGAGGGAGGGTGAGCTGACCGGGGCTGGGCGGGGAGAGGGTGGGTGTTCTGACCGGGGCGGGGAGAGGGAGGGTGAGCTGACCGGGGCGGGGAGAGGGAGGGTGACCTGACCGGGGCTGGGCGGGGAGCGGGAGGATGTTCTGACCGGGGCTGGGCGGGGAGAGGGAGGGTGACCTGACCGGGGCTGGGCGGGGAGAGGGAGGATGACCTGACCGGGGTTGGGCGGGGAGAGGGAGGGTGGCCTGACCGGGGCGGGGAGAGGGAGGGTGAGCTGACCGGGGCTGGGCGGGGAGAGGGAGGGTGGCCTGACCGGGGCGGGGAGAGGGAGGGTGGCCTGACCGGGGCGGGGAGAGGGAGGGTGGCCTGACTGGGGCGGGGAGAGGGAGGGTGACCTGACCGGGGCTGGGCGGGGAGAGGGAGGATGACCTGACCGGGGCTGGGCGGGGAGAGGGAGGGTGGCCTGACCGGGGCGGGGAGAGGGAGGATGTTCTGACCGGGGCTGGGCGGGGAGAGGGAGGGTGACCTGACCGGGGCTGGGCGGGGAGAGGGAGGATGACCTGACCGGGGCTGGGCGGGGAGAGGGAGGGTGGCCTGACCGGGGCGGGGAGAGGGAGGGTGAGCTGACCGGGGCTGGGCGGGGAGAGGGAGGGTGACCTGACCGGGGCTGGGCGGGGAGCGGGAGGATGTTCTGACCGGGGCTGGGCGGGGAGAGGGAGGGTGACCTGACCGGGGCTGGGCGGGGAGAGGGAGGATGACCTGACCGGGGCTGGGCGGGGAGAGTGAGGGTGGCCTGACCGGGGCGGGGAGAGGGAGGGTGACCTGACCGGGGCTGGGAGAGGGAGGGTGGCCTGACCGGGGCGGGGAGAGGGAGCGTGACCTGACCGGGGCTGGGCGGGGAGCGGGAGGATGTTCTGACCGGGGCTGGGCGGGTAGAGGGTGGGTGTTCTGACCGGGGCGGGGAGAGGGAGGGTGAGCTGACCGGGGCTGGGCGGGGAGAGGGAGAGTGACCTGACCGGGGCTGGGCGGGGAGAGGGAGGATGACCTGACCGGGGCGGGGAGAGGGAGGGTGACCTGACCGGGGCTGGGAGAGGGAGGGTGACCTGACCGGGGCTGGGAGAGGGAGGGTGGCCTGACCGGGGCGGGGAGAGGGAGCGTGACCTGACCGGGGCTGGCCGGGGAGCGGGAGGATGTTCTGACCGGGGCTGGGCGGGGAGAGGGAGGGTGTTCTGACCGGGCGGGGAGAGGGAGGGTGAGCTGACCGGGGCTGGGCGGGGAGAGGGAGGGTGTTCTGACCGGGGCGGGGAGAGGGAGGGTGAGCTGACCGGGGCGGGGAGAGGGAGGGTGGCCTGACCGGGGCGGGGAGAGGGAGCGTGACCTGACCGGGGCTGGGCGGGGAGCGGGAGGATGTTCTGACCGGGGCTGGGCGGGGAGAGGGAGGGTGACCTGACCGGGGCTGGGCGGGGAGAGGGAGGGTGTTCTGACCGGGGCGGGGAGAGGGAGGGTGAGCTGACCGGGGCTGGGCGGGGAGAGGGAGGGTGACCTGACCGGGGCTGGGCGGGGAGAGGGTGGGTGTTCTGACCGGGGCGGGGAGAGGGAGGGTGAGCTGACCTGGGCGGGGAGAGGGAGGGTGACCTGACCGGGGCTGGGCGGGGAGCGGGAGGATGACCTGACCGGGGCGGGGAGAGGGAGGGTGGCCTGACCAGAGCGGGGAGAGGGAGGGTGAGCTGACCGGGGCTGGGCGGGGAGAGGGAGGGTGACCTGACCGGGGCTGGGCGGGGAGCGGGAGGATGTTCTGACCGGGGCGGGGAGAGGGTGGGTGTTCTGACCGGGGCGGGGAGAGGGAGGGTGAGCTGACCGGGGCTGGGCGGGGAGAGGGAGGGTGACCTGACCGGGGCTGGGCGGGGAGAGGGAGGGTGGCCTGACCGGGGCTGGGCGGGGAGAGGGAGGATGGCCTGACCGGGGCTGGGCGGGGAGAGGGAGGGTGACCTGACCGGGGCTGGGCGGGGAGAGGGAGGGTGGCCTGACCGGGGCTGGACGGGGAGAGGGAGGGTGGCCTGACCTGGGCTGGGCGGGGAGAGGGAGGGTGACCTGACCGGGGCTGGGCGGGGAGAGGGAGGGTGGCCTGACCGGGGCTGGGCGGGGAGAGGGAGGGTGACCTGACCGGGGCTGGGCGGGGAGAGGGAGAGTGACCTGACCGGGGCTGGGCGGGGAGAGGGAGGGTGACCTGACCGGGGCTGGGCGGGGAGAGGGAGGGTGGCCTGACCGGGGCTGGGCGGGGAGAGGGAGGGTGACCTGACCGGGGCTGGGCGGGGAGAGGGAGGGTGACCTGACCGGGGCTGGGTGGGGGGGGGGGAGGAGGAGGAGGAGCCGATATTTCAATGGTCGGGAGATAATGAGAAAATGAGAGATGACCTGACCAGAGCAAATGAACAGATGGGTATTAACGGCCACATATGAGCAGCAGTCCGCACGTTACCTTCGTGTATCAATATCATCAGGGCGCTGCGGCTTTCTCAGGTGGCCTGGATCGAGCTGACTGACGCTGACTGCAGTTGCGCTGTTTGCAGAGCTGTGACTGCAGTTGCGCTGTTTGCAGGGCTGTGACTGCAGTTGCGCTGTTTGCAGAGCTGTGACTGCAGTTGCGCTGTTTGCAGGGCTGTGACTGCAGTTGCGCTGTTTGCAGGGCTGTGACTGCAGTTGCGCTGTTTGCAGGGCTGTGACTGCAGTTGCGCTGTTTGCAGGGCTGTGACTGCAGTTGCGCTGTTTGCAGGGCTGTGACTGCAGTTGCGCTGTTTGCAGGGCTGTGACTGCAGTTGCGCTGTTTGCAGGGCTGTGACGGGCACTGCTGTGGTGCTGCTGACGGGCCTGTGATATGGGCCGGACGGACGGCTTACTGAGTCGCCCGCGGCGGCGGCGGCGGCGACCGTTCGTTCTTCGTGCTGATGGTGGTGGCGACACCTGGGAACAGCGGCGGCATCTGGTGACGGCGGCGACACCTGGGAACAGCGGCGGCACCTGGTGACGGCGCGGTGAGTCGGCCGGCAGCCGGCGGTCAGTCCGTCGGGAGGCTGGTGACGCAGGAGCGGCCTGGGCGAGACGTGCGACAGAGATGGCTGAAGACCGTGACCTCAAGGCGATCTATGAGACTGAAGACAATAGCGGCGGGCTGCAAAGCGATGATGCGAATATATAGGCATAGTTAGTGTTTTGAAAGCGCCACAGTAGAGGTGTTGAAGCGGAAGCCAGCGGATATGTGATCCCGGAGTTGACAATACGACAACGCCTTGTCTGTGCTTCTCAGCGCTTTAACTCATTTTTGTCTGAAATAGTGTAGCCAGTGACGATAAACACCGTATATCGATAGTCGATACGTGGTGAACTGGTGCCGCGTAGGTATCGTACTCGCCTCGCATCACTCTAGTCGAGCATTTGTAGCATCGATGTGCGAATCGAAACGTCGCCTTGAAGATCTGTTCGTTAGGTATTTTGTCCTAGGTTTTATCCGATTGACAGCTATAAACACTCAGTACTTATCGTCCGCCTTACCGGTGACGTGCTCTGTGGTGACGTCGTGTCGATGTGAAGCGCATTGCTAGGTGTTTTTCCGCTTCTTCCTTAGTTAAGTGGCGCCGGTAACCGAAACCAGCTTCGGTAAGTGTCACCAGGTTTCGGTGACGGTTCTCCGGCTCAGGCAGCTTCCGCCGTATCTCGCTTAAAGGTTACTTTTGGGTTCGGTGATCTGGGTAATGGGCAGTGAGTATCTGCGGTATCGGTAATGCCTCTCAGGCTCTAGGACTCGTGTTGGCTGGCACCCAACAGTGGTGACGACAGGAACAGTCGTTTATAACTGATGCGTTATTGACCGTTTCAAAGCCAATGCAAAATACGTGAAGTCTGCAATGCACTATTAGGATGTTTTTTTTTCTTCTTAGATATGTCCGCCCCTGTAGCTCAGTCGGGAGAGCGCTGGGCTCTTGACCTCACCCGGTAGTGGCAGCCCGGGTTCGAGTCGCTTCGGCGCTCGCTATTTGCCCCCGACTGGGATGACCTGAGGCCGGTGGCAGCGGTCGCGTTCAAGGTCAGTTGACGTCAGAGGGTGGGGCGGACCGTGTCCAGGTATGTCGGGCACGTACAAATTTCGCCTCTAAATTCTGCCGGACACCAGAAATTGCGCGATCGGGTGGTAGGAGGCCAGGACCTGCGCGACAAGCTATGCTTAGCGCGGGTCCTCGCCTCGGAAATCCATCCATTCAAAACACTCGGGACTAAAATATAAAATAAAATATAATACAAAATATTGTTGGGATTGAAAACTGTGAGCACTCAAAATATCCACTTTGTGAAATCGCTCTTACTCCTAGCGTCGCACGTTAGGTTGAATGCCCGGACAATGTTTATGGATGGAACCGGCGTTGATCACACAAAGCACTAATTTAGTGTTCGGCAAACACAGCTATTGCTAGCACATGTCTCCAGCGACGCTTTGCATAATATTGTCGTGCACCATGCAGCTGCCTTTTGATGAGCTGACCGTGGAGGTCTCTGAAACGCATGGCTGTGGTGTACCTATGCCCGGGGATTGTGGATGTTGCAAGAATGGTTTATCTACGAGATTTGAACAAGTTTTTAACGTGTTCGTTTCGTCTTTTTGTGGTCGTATTTAAACCATATGGGATAGTCTATTCGCTCTGATCGCACTGGACATGAGTTGCTGTATGCGGATGCGTATAGTGTATTTATCGTGTAATATTATTTCAATATATTATTCAAGCTATTTCTGTCCATGAACTGTTGTTTATGCTTTCCGGTTGCATATGCACGGCTTTTTAGATGAATTTGGAAGTCAGTTTAGACTATTTAGTACGAAATTTCCCGAAGACGTCCGTTTTTTCACCACTACTGAACTCCTCTTCCATCGTGCTTTGCTGGTTTGCTGCGTCCAGTCCTTGCCACATCTAACTAAACGATTCGGGTTGGTTTGGATTCTGCGTGAGAGTGACCCAATGAGTGTTAGCTGATTTTCACAAGCATATTGGATATTCTTCATCGAATCTTAAATGCTGATTCGGAGTAAACCTCCCTCAAAATTGTTCGATTTCTTGAAAGCTGAGAAGTAAGGGAATATTTGCCCAACATTGGGTATCATGGAAGGAAAGGTTATGGAACTCGGTTCTTGGATATCTTCTTTGATCTGTCAGTGTTACAAATGTTGGAAGAAGTCTTCTTTGTCAGTGTCACGAACGAACAGGTGCAAATCCCAGTCAAATCCTCGGGAGGGGGAATTGGAGCGCTTGGTGAGTGACATAGCAATGACATGCTCTGTGCCAGGCTTTGTGACAGGATCTCGGTTATCCTCGGCCCGACATCGCTCGATACGGAGAACGTGTGGTAGCCGCTGACACCGGTCTGGGCGGCTCTCCAACGGACGGAGGTGTCGGCTGGCTCACGGCCCACCCAGTCCCCACTCTGACAGCGCCGCGCCGCGCCGCGCCGCGCCCCTCCCCTTCCACCCCTTCACTGCCGACACGTCGGCTGTCGGAGTCGGATGCGTGTACCGCGAACCGGCAGGTCTTCTGGTGGCCTCAGTGGTGCTCCGTCTTCCTCAAAAGCGTCATTATGTTGTTCATATTGGCAAGCATATAGTTGGAATGCATAATCGTCGTTGTCCATGGACTCTAATTTAAGTGTACTTATTGTAGTGAAAAATCACTCTTCCCTGTGTATTTCGAATCTCCGCTTCAATCCGTCGATTGAAATTCGTTCAAGCAGAGGTGACTGTATTCTTCTCACCGGGAATTGAAAACAGATTACAATACGTATATTTATTGTCAACTCACTGCAATGATTCAATACACATGAATCAATTTCCTGCTGAGTGTGGCGCACCCTGGGCCACCATTTTACGCAGCGTTAGACCATGTTGTAGGTGCGATTCGTACACATCGAACACAAGTCACCTGGTACAGTTCACAGAGAAGTGAAGACAGACTGCAGTTAAACGGAGAGAAGCATTGACAGAAGAAGCAAAAAGAGAATAAAACGAGCATTGAAACAAAAAATTGAACAAATATATAGTAACTAAATTCAAAAAAGAAAGACACGGAGACGAGTGATGAAAGAAAAGAAAATTAACGTAGCAAGAAACAGACGATCGAAACGGAGGAAAATAATAATAATAAGAGAGTGTTTCGGTAACAGTCGGGGGACGACTCTGAAGACGGGCGACTTATTCGGCGGCGGCGGCGGGCGCCTCGGCAGGAGCTGCCTCCGCCGGGGCCCCCTCCGCCGGAGCCGCCTCCGCTGGCGCCGCGTCCGCCGGGGCCCCCTCCGCCGGAGCCGCCTCCGCTGGCGCCGCGTCCGCCGCCGGCGCCTCGGCGGGAGCGGCGTCCGCTGGCGCCGCCTCAGCTGGCGCTGCGTCAGCGGCTGCGGCGTCAGCCGGCGGGGCGGCGCCATCCGTGGCGCTGGTCTCGGCCGGCGCTGCGGGCAAAAATAACGCCAATTTAGCGTCACCTGATGTGCCGCCGTGGTTTGAAGCCTCTTGGCACAGCGGGTTGGTATTTATAGCGTGTCCGGTCCGGCCGTCTAATTGGACCGGGCGTATAATACGTCATCCCGCGGGAGACGGGCGACGAAAACGATCACCGCTGCCAGATCCGAGTCGCCGCGGATATCCGTGGTGACCTTAACGCCTCCACGGAGACGAATTTACTGCCAACACCTCATCAAACGGATCACAACACTGTCATGTTTGATTAGATTAACTGTGGCTCTATGATGATGAAGTAGCCTGGTGGTGGCTTTATGATGAATGATGATGCGGACGACGTTCGTTGTATAAGTTGTAGTTAATAATTATACAAAGGCCAAAGCCACAGTTACGCTGCGATTAAGCCTGCATCAATAAAAGCGTACCTTCTGCCGGAGCTGCCTCGGCCGCGCCTTCCTCTCCTTCCTGTGTACAGAACAAGGTCATATCCAGTCAGATATCAAACAAAGCGCAATGCCGGGCTGGTGATTGAGTCTATAACGGGAAAATCTGAAGGTATGTACGTTGGTATTCAACAAGCTTGTCCAGTACTTTCCCAGTTAAAACCAAGATCCGATACTCGGCTTACGCTTAATTGTCGTCCGACGGCACCCCTTGCCCCTTGGTTCAACTTAGCATCGTCACATAGTTATCAGGGAAGGTAATCCAGATGTACAGGTTGACGCCTGTTAGCACTTTTCCTGGAGTTGTTTACCTTCTTCTCGTCACCCTCGCCTCCCTCGCCTCCCTCGCCTCCCTCCTCGTCGTGCTTCGGAGCCCAATCGGGTTTGTTGGCCTGAAACCAGTCTCAGGTTAGAAGGCCATTCTAGATATGGTGTGAAACAGAAATGGTATGAAAACATGGATCCTGTTTTATTGTTTCACGAAATTGAAGTATGATAGAAGATTGTACTTAATTTAATGTTAAGTTTGTAGTAGGTGTGTATAAGACGAGTTTTGACACGACATATTTGATCTGGTTAGCAATGAGGCATGCATATGAAGCATGGAGGATAAACGCATTCACATGCAGAATGTGTCCATTGGACGAATTACAGCGGAATGCTGGGAAAGCTGTGAAGAGAAAGTTTGTCAGGGAAATCGGATGGGCAATGAAGAAATAATTGATGTTAGTCGGATCGCACTCCGTTAGCGGTAATCTGAGAGTTTCCAAATGTGAGGCAGCCGCAGTGTGTTCGAAATGCCTGAAGCGACAGAAAATGTGCAAAATCAGTGTTGTGTGATTGCAGTTATTATTGGGACGCTTTGTGTTTAGAACTGAAGCTTGCGTGAGTTAGATGAGAGGCAAACCTGGCTTAAATCTCACCTCTTACTTTCTTCCTCTTCTGGTAGTCCCGGCTCGTGAAACTAAACCCTGCCTTTTACTAACATGTTAAATTATCGTATATTTATTTCGCCAGGCGACGAACATTGCTTGCGAGTAGAAAAATTATGCTCTTGCCCGGTGAGTGGCGGCGGAAGTCACGGGTGCAGTGATACGTGTGCAGTGGAGCTGCGCAGTGGAGCTGCGCAGTGGAAACAGCCCCTGATCAGCCCGCCGGCCGGCCCCACTGGCGCGCGGGGCCGGTCGGGCGGCCGCGGACTCTGTGCCATAGACAATCACCACAGCGGCGCGCGACGCGCGACAACACTGCCAGCCGCGAGACGGGCGGACAGCAGCAGGACATGGGGACCGACAGGGTGGGACGCGCGCGCGCTCACACAGGCTTCTTCTGCTGCCATTCAGCCTTCTCCTTGACCTGAAAACAGAGCTGGGGTTCAGAGGGCGAGCAGGGGAGAGGGGGAGGGGATGCTCGGCTGGCCGGCAGCCAGGGGCTATTTCGGCGCGGCTCGGCGCGCCACCCGTCACGTTCGACCGGTCCGAATGCGGTGCTGCCGGCCGCGCCGAAACTGTGTACACTGGCGCCGGCTCCACCGGCCGGCCGCCCCAGACACTATTTACGGGACGGTCTATAGGGCTGAAGGTGCCTCTAACGCTGTATGATGCAAGTCTACTGCGTCGATAAGCATGCACTCTCAGGTCTCTGGTCGGCGATCTGAGCCTGATGGTCGCATTCTGTCTGCGTCAGGACCGACGATGACAGCGTTGATGACTGGGGTCTGGTTTGGTGAGTGCGAATGATGTGATGACGAATTTTGGCATCGCGCCATCCGTTCATTTTTAACCATGAGATCATGGTCTATAAGGAACAACACAGGTTGTAAACCAACAAAGCGATGGTGCTTCCCAGCACGAAGATACTTCAAACCAGAGACCAGAAAATGGTTCAGGGAGCGATACATACAGCTATTCTACCAGACGAACGAAATTACTGCACTGCTGTACTGGTCAATATAAGTTTGATAATGCTACCTACTATCACAATTAGTCATAGAAGACATGTGCACTGTACAGCATACTACTGCATCTACTACGAGTGCCGTCTGCTTAACGCTCACTAAAATACGGTTAATCTTGTAAAGCTATTGCACGCCTCTTCATATGAAAAGGACTCGAACCATTTATGTGAGGCATCATGACTTACTGCGTCTTCGTCTTCGAGGGTGAACTCCTTCTTCTTGACCTGCTTCAGTTGGTTGCGGAAGTTGAACTCAGCCGCCTTCTTCTGGAGCTTGGCGAACTTGTTCTCGTATTTGGACACCTTCTTCAGAGTGGGCTTGATGCTGTAAAGATGAGTGACGCCAGTGTTGACTCAGGCGCGGTTATGTAACAAATCATCCGTCACTCTGATTGTTGGCAGCCCATAAAGCAGCCATCCACCTCAGAAGAGCGCGCTTTGAAGTGTGACTTGAAACACCGCGAGCGGAAGAGAGATGGTTTATATCATCGTGGATGATTGATGCTTTGCCGGGACTACAAATGAAAGGCAGATGATAGTGGTGGCAGGGTCGTAGAATGCAGACTATATCATTAGTATTTGTAATTGGAAACTTTTCTGCCGACAAGTTTTCGTCTGGGAACCTATCGACTGATGGGCAACCTTTGTAGTTATTCAAGTTGTGTACTTATGATTGATTAATTTTATAAATGTGTTAAGTACCTATGCTTTCAAATACCCTTAAAATATCTATAATGACTTACAATTTGCCGCGAAGGTCGTTGACGGAGATGTTCAGCTCGTTGATCTGTAAACAGAGAATATGAGTTACAATACGTATTTGCTGATGCGGTATTTTTACGTAATCATTGCCAAAATAAATTTGGCTTATTTTTACTTTATTGTCGTGTAGATAAGTGTAAGTTATATTTTGTTTTATAAAATGTAGTTAAATTTGTTAAAAGCCGTCTTATGTTGCGTTTGGTGCCAATGTTTCGTTAGACGTCGACCAAATTTAAATACTTTAGCAATACAATTTGATGTATACAGTTACGCACTTACCGCATATCAAGACATGTAAATGAATGTTGATTTCCTATAAAAAAAAACAATTAATAATTATGTTATGAGCAAAAGTCACATTCAGTGCACTGGTGGATCGTATAGGGTTTTACCTACCCAGGTTTTTATGCATGCCAACGTCACCGTTCCCTTGCTGCCAATGGGAGCACAAAGGAGGGCACGGGACCATGCCCGCACGTGAATGCTATTTCAAAACTCCCTGTTCAACATGTGCCAAGAGACGCTGATGCCAAGTGTCAAACGGCAGAGGTTCGATGACAACAGGGGAAAAGCATGTCTACGCCTATGCGGCCACGTCTATGTGGCTAACTACCACAGCCGTCCAAACTCGGATGACGATTGGCACCACCCCTCCCTCGGTGATGCTCCTGCTCTAGGTACAAATCAGGGTTACTCTCCGGTCTAAGAAAGCTTTCTACACTATGCAGGACGCTCGGCAGCGCACCTCGTGCCTCGCGCCCCGTCTACTCGGGCTCACTGTGCACATGCTCGTGATGAGAGGAGATCCCTGAGCGTCACCCGGCGCCTTCGGGCGTGGGTGCCGCAGCCCAGCCACGGACGGAAGGTGGGAAGGGACAAAGGGCACAAATTTCTCCCCGGTGGGCAGCGGTCGGACGGAGGAGGGAGCGAGACGGAGGCGGGGTTGGCCGGCGGGTCCTGGACCGTCCCCCGCTGCCGACAAGGCCCGAGCGGGGCACGGCGGCCGCTCATGTATGAAGCGCTGTGACGGCGGGCGGCGACAGGAGCGGGACAGAGAGCCAGTAGACTGGCAGGCGCTCCTGCCGTCAGGTCAGGACCTTAAGAGTGTGCACAGTTCACCGGGAGGCGGGCATGCAGGCTATCTGGACGGCGGACCAGGGCGCTGAGATGGCCCGCTCCAGCCGCAGGTCACGCGTCAGACCGGCGGCCGATCGGCAGGTCAGACTGGCTTACTACCGACCCAGGTGTGAAAATGACCAGAATTTAATATAACCTTCCGAAAGCTCTTGAACTATTAGTGAAGAAAGCACTGAAGGTGTTATAAATCTCTGATAGTTTCGAATCCTTTCAGCGAAACAACTTCGAGTGACGTTTTTTCCCAGCATGGTTCTGAAGGTTTTCGAGCGGCACGTTGTCATTTTCACCTCTGGCTACTGCGCCGGCCAGCGGCTGGCCGATCGTCGGCGCGCTAGAAGCGATGCAGTAGGAGTAGGAGAGGGCCGATGCAGGGCAGGTGGGCAGCACACGTCACTTCATACATGCGCGCCGGGCTCCGACCCGACAGCTAGGTGGACTAACTCTCTAAGACTCTCGGGCATTGCCAGGGGCGGGGGCGGTCCGGTGGTGACCGGGCCGACTAACCTCCACACCGAGACGCAGGACCTCGTGCTCCAGGTCCCACTTTTGAGACTCGCACAGGTAGGCACGGTCATGATAGTCCTTGCATATGGCTATAATATCCTCTAAAAAGGCGGAAAGGTGAGAGTTAAAAGCGCCCGTGCCCTCCGATGCCATTTGCCGTGCCTGTGCGTTTATTTGATTCCAATTTGGCTCCCGATTTACCATCCTCCGTCCCTCCGCAATGGGTATGAGTCTATAGTAAGACTATTAAAAGCGACAGGAGTGTTTGAAAAGGACCCCGTTACACTTGTGATCGACAGATTAGTAAAGTTACCTGGTAGTCTTTGATTTTCACCCCAAACTCTGCGTCATACTTATCAGTTTCGACCTGAGCAATGTGTTGGTGATACTCATAACAAATGGTCTGAAGCTCCGCTGGGCAAGAGAAGAGAGCGAGACATCAGCCGACATACCATCCAAGGATGAGGACGGACCGCGGTGGTGTTAGCCAAGCAAAAACACTCTGTGATGATGAACCGTGACTCTATTTACATGGAGGCACAGCATACGACACCTCCGAGCAAGCCAGAAAAGAGGAAACCCATTCAAGAACGATCTGGAAGATAAACCACCAGACCCAGAAGACCCAGCATCATTAGAGAATGACGAATAAGCACTCTTTACAACAGCAAACCACGAGAATGTGAATGAGAGAAATGAGAAATGGGAAAAAATTAGCAATGAGAGAAACCATGAGATTGGAGAGGACCCCATTGCCACAGCAGTGGCGCAGACCGGTGCTGTTTGCAGTGACACTGATTGTCGGTATCTAGCGGCTACGCGTGTTAGTCGGTACAAACCTGGTGATCCTTCTCCGCCACCTCCTGCTCGAGGTCCCACTTCTTATCCTCGAGGGCCTCAATGCGCTGCTGGTGGGCCTGGCACAACTGGGTAACCATGGCTACGAACGGGACACGTGCACAACGACGTTAGAGCTATGGCTGGGCTGGTGGGCGCCTGTCGGGGCCACCGGCAGTGGAAACCCAGGTGCAGAAGAGAGCGACCACAATGTTGGATACAAATTTTGATGTAGACAGTGATATTTAGTTTTAGACGGGATTCAGACTCATTTTATATTTGACTGCTTCCTCTTTACACCTGGATTCCCCGCCACGAAACGATCTCACTCAAATACTGTAAATACTCTACCTAAATACTCTAGGTGATATTTGTCTCATCAACTGATGGGTCTAGAAGTCATCAAAGTCAACACTACGCGAAGCATGCCAGCTGAACGTATCTTGTATACTAATATCATAAGCACACTAGTATACGCTACCGTACTCGATAAAAGTAATGTTTACACGACAGGCAATATTTGACAGGAATGGTATAGTAATATTCGAAAAACGATACTGACGTGCTCTTTTCGTATTGTTATACATCAAAACCGCATATCAACACGAATGCGGCCATGCAATTCAAGAATTGGCATTTCATAATAATGAATAAAAATACTTCCAATTTGGAAGTCCTGTTAGTGGTAGTGGTCCCGTTAGTGGCCAATTTGGAAGTCCTGAACAAACTGTAGGATACTTGATTGTTAACATGATACAATGCCATACATATGCGAAACCAAATATTAAAGTTGTAATAAATTGCGATTCATATCAGCTCTGACTCTTGAAACATAACCAAATTTAGGAATATTCCAGTTTTTCGTGGTTGGGACGAGACAATTAACATTGCCACCTTGCAGTTTCACCTCGTGCTTGAGGTAGCTGAAAAGGCCTCACAGTGTGATTTTCGCTCAGCCTGGAACGTACCTTCGTTGGCTTCGTCCATGTTCTTCTTCTGACCACACCTCTGGATGATCATCCGCCTCCTCTCCTCCGCCTTCACTTCCTGCTCCTTCTTCAGCTCCTCAGCAGCCTTTTTCCTCAGAAGTAGCTAGAACCAGCGAGGAGACGGTCGAGCTTCCGAAATGGTTAAGTTGAGGGAACTTACAGTATTCGTGAATCATATTTTGATGTATTTGTATAGACGGGAACAAACTAAATATGATTAAACTTAACATTACAAATATTTGAAGGCTAAGCAGCTATTCTGAGAATGTCAAATGCACATCTATATTTTGACTAACCATACTACGAAAGCTAACGCTACTACAAAGCGTGTTGGTATATGGTTCATTGTAATCTAGTGTACTATTCTAACTGTCGTGTTTTGGCCGCATTGAGAACTTCACACCGGTATTAGCCCTCGCCGTAAGAGGGTCGTTCTCACCTTTGCCGAATTAAGGTGCTTTGATATTGTGTATTGTCGAAATTAAAGGATTCTTAAGAAAATGTCCTCCAAGATTTGTTCATATTGTAGTAAGTGGACATAAGCATAATCAGTCGACGTGTCCAAAAGGCTCGGTAAAAAAAAAGATTGGGAGAACATATTTTGTATTGATGGGCTATCTCAGGTACTTAGTATATACCAAAAGAAAAATGACCATGAGTATCCTATTAGAAACTATATTAGATGGCTACTACTTACTATAGATATTGTGATATTTCATGGGTCGTGCAAATATAATATATATTGGTAAGTTGTTTTCCCTGGGTTGTGTGGTCCAAACTAACGCGCAAGACCTGAGAAGCACCCGACAAACCCTGTGAGCAAGTTAGCATGTATTTAAGTGGGATTTTCCGACCCATATAACATATAGTTTAAACAAGTGTGAATTAATATTTAAAACTTTATTTCTGTGACTTAAAGGACCAATTAACAAATTGTATAAGCTTTTGGGAAACAATAACATCTCCCAAGATAGAATTTGCGATCACGCATTTTTCAATTGCAGAAATAGGTTGCACCAAAATATATGATTAGGGAAATCACGTAATCACTTACCAAACCAAATTCACGTAATTGCGATTCCTTCAGAGTATTGTTGGATTTTGTGCACCTTATGACTTAGAAGCCAATCGTACGGCGAGAGTTAATATGCCCCGGTCACGCTTCCAAAACTGAAAGAAAACAACTAGAATATAAAATAAAGGTTTGTATAAAATAATTATCAAAATAAAAAGAAATAATCGATTGGGGAATAGCCTACCCGAAGCTTCTTCTTCCTTGCTCTGGTGTCATTGAAACCCTTCTTGGCTTCTTGCCAGCGGCGGTTTCCTCCAGGCGTTTCCGGACATCGCCTTCCTGCGGTCGACATCGGCCCGTTTATGTTTCTCCGCCTTATGGTCCCAGCGGGCTGAGTTAGCAGAGGCGCGCTCCAGTTTGTCCTCCCAGAGTTACCGGTATGTGCTGGAGCACTGACCTTGATCGATAGTATTTAGTCCGCATCCTAAAGGGTCTATGTGATATCACCATGTATGAGACTTCAGATGCATTCTGATCCTTTTGTGATCGCTTTCATCAAAGCAGAAATAATAACTTAAATAAAGTTGTATGACTGAACTTGAATTATAATATAACATATTCAGATTAAAATGGAAAATGTACAAAGTTTTATAGTCTTAAAATTTGGATGCAATATGAAAAGAAAACTGTCTTTTAATAAAGTAAACATTCTTTCACCCAAGCGGGACATACGATTTTCAAAAAATTTACCGATTCGTAACTTTTCTGGGGGTGTTAATGACAGCACCGTGATGTCAATATTGTTCCCCCCGTTCAACATGCCCAACTATAGCTAGACGGGGGACACAGCGGTGTAACGCCGCGATGGTATGTCAAACAAGGAACACAACTACTACTCAGCAACTATACTAGACGGGGGACAAGCGGTGTGTAACGTCCGCGTGGTAGTCAACAAGGAACACAAGGCTAACTACTCAGCCGACCACACCCCGGAATAAACCAGCAACAACAATGGACGCAATTTGACCATGCAGTCGTCGCGCCCTAAGCCCCAACAACACCACAAACAAACAACATGGACATTTTTCGACAGTTACCACAACCTCTAACGCAACTAAGCTTGACATGCATATCTACCGACACTTGAAACGTATATTTATGCTTCCACATGATATTCTTCGAAGAAAGTACTCATACTACTACTCATACGGTTCAATAGGTACGCCCTGAAGCCATAATAAACATCAGCACAGTAAGCCATAATAAACATCAGCACAGTAAGCCATAATAAACATGAACACAAGGCGGCCGCAACATACTGGGCCATTCGGTGCGGCGATATCACTGCGGAATTCCGCGATTCCGCGGTATTCAGCC